>OMLF01011765.1:27084-38601 GCA_900302615.1 Holocentrus rufus
TAAATACGTTCTCGTGGTGGATTTCTCCAGGCAAAGTTTGGGTACAACTACTTGGATCTTGTCATCCAATCTTTGTTATTCAAACATTGTTAGTGTAGCTTCAATTCAAACAAAAATCCATTGCACACTCAGTATCTGATTGTTTTAATTTGCGAATTAGTCTTAAATTAAAATAGTGATTATCATCTCACTTGCAAGTAAGTGCTTAGCCTTGGTTTATCTATTAGCGTCTATGTTTGAAACACTAAGAAACAGTGTTTATCTGTTGCTCACCTGTTTCTAAACAAAACAAAAACACACATAAACATTCTGCTTCTGGCACAGAAACGGTGCCTGTCGTGTTCCCAGTAAATGATGGGCCTTTCACTGATTTGCGATCTGCTTTGGTACACATTTCACAAAGGGCTCAAACAAATACATAGTAATTGTCAACTTCTAGGTGGGGAGGGTGGAGCTTCTGCAACTAACTAGCTCCATTTACATGAGTGCTCACGGCTGACCAATGCAACAGCAATATCTGGAATGTGTCATAGCACCTGAAACTCTCTAACCTGAACACGTTAATGCAAAAGTCACCGGTCACACGCTGTGACATCAGTTTGATTCAGTCGGCAATAGCCTCTCCAGCAAAAAGCATTTCTGTTAAAGACTACGGAATGTCTTACTCTAGGAAAATGTAATGAACACTGGGAAAAGGCAACATAGTCCAAGAAAGTACATTCCACATGACCTGAGTTTATTCTTGTGGGTAGCGGGGGGGCAATAAAACAAGGCAATGAGGGAGTCGTGTGCTTTGTAACGGGCTATTTGGTCATTGGATACAACAGCTGTCATTTGCATTTTGTCTTGAGCTTACCAAGTTATAATAGTAATCTGACTAGAAAGGCAGAACTAAGTCTTGGATTGTATGTCAGTTGGGTAGAGCTCGCAATTATGTTACTGCTGGTTTCACATGGCCAGTGTGCTCTAAGTACTTTAGAAAAGGAGAAAGAATATGCTATGGCCTATTTCATTTGGAGCCACGTCTTAATAAGTGCAAACACTGTAGGCAATATGGGGCACTGTGTTGTGACTGTAAGACATCCCATTATATCTGCAGTATAAACAGGCGTTTTTTTTCTTCTGTCAACAAACTTACCTGTACTTATAATCTTGCTGAACACTGAGCAGCTAAATAAGCTGGTTAAAAAAAACAAAAAGATGATATCTGATACCCCATTGTTCATTCGCATGAAATTTTTTGGATTTATTTTTGTTGATTTTACCTTGATAAAATTGCTGGCTACAGAACACAATACTTTGTGCTGTCATTTCTATCTGTTTGCAAGGAAAAAAAAAAAGCTATTTCTGTTATGGGTGTTGTCACAATGCAGAGGAGAAGCTGGATTAGTGATGGGCGAAGGGAGGCCACTCCCAAGGTCAGGAAACGTTCAAGTCTAAATGACAATGAAACAATCATGTTTCCTTGACAATGCATGGGACAAACACTGGGACCAGAACTCTTTTTGGACCGAGCAGAAACGCTGGTGCTGCAGGATTCTGGCCCCATATCCACCCATGTGTTGTTCATTTCCACAAATCATGGCTCAACTTTGTCATTTTTAGACCTTGGGCACTCCCTGCTGGCTAACATTAGGGTTAACGGAGTGCAAGGGTATATATTTTTATTCAAAACCATGCCATCTGACCAGTGTTAAACACTGCATCTCTCAGTGTTTTGGTCATGTATACCTGAGGGCTAGCTGGTGAGGAGCATGTGTGCAGAGCCATCTTTCCCCACGTCTGTGCTTATCTCTGAGTCTGGGCCCGTGTCGGGGCTCAGGCTGTCTGTGCTGTTGTCTGTGTGTATGCCTGTGTCTGTGTCGGTGCTCCAGTCGGTGGAGGACTGAGAGGTGGGTAGCGGTGCGGTGGGCAGAGTTGGGGTCACCTGAGGCCCCGGGCTGTCGTTGCCATGGAGACCGGGGGTGGCGGAGGAGCAGGACGAGGGGGAGACGGAGGAGAAGAGGGAGGAGCAGAGGAGTTTGACAGGGCAGAAGGCAGAGCCTCGGGGAATGAAGTTCACCTTGTTTTTGTCTGGGCATGAGAAGAGGGGGAAGCCTTTTGATTTGCGAGACCTGGAGGCAAAAGAAGCTGAGCTCATTATTTGTTATTATGATGTTCTATTCATATAGCTGCGCTGTTCTGATGCACCTTGCTGATCTCATGCTGCCATTTTGCCCTCATCCCCGCCACTCACATTGCAAATAAGCTTGTTAGCTTTGCAGTGCATTCCTTGATATTTTTCAAAGTATAAATCTGTGACAGGGTCTCAAACTTTGTGAAGCTGTATACAGTATATCATGTTTTTCTTTTAATGCTTGTGCAGTAGAGAATAACACAGCTATCCTCTGTTAAAATGTTAAGAGCACTTTTTAAAAAACATAACCATACTTTATTTGAAATATCAGAAATACTTACACCATCTCCTCAAAGACTTTGACCCTCTCGCAGCCCTCTGGAGGCTCCCGTTTGAACATGTAGCTGTTGTTCGGTCTGGGAGAAGTGGCAAACTTGGGCAGAGGAGAGCTGCACCCACTGTCTGGAGAAACAGTGCATGATATTACATGTGTTTGCAAGTTGTTCAGACATTACAAGTTGAACCTCAATGGAAATAAGTACTTTTTTTGTAAACATTTGATGCATGTAGGCAGCATGTTTTAGTAACTGCCAAATAAGAACAAACTAAAAGAAGAAGTACCAGAAGTAAAAACTACACATGGCAATGAAATTGGTAAAAAATATCATGAACTACCTCTCAAGTCTACAATTCATCGAGCAGCTTAGACTACATCTGTCCAACAGTGAAGGAGTACCTTTGTCGTCTGCAGAGCAAGGGCTTCCATCAGGGGAGTGGAGGTGGTCGGGGCTGCAGGGGCGGGGCGACGGGCTGGAATCACCGCTGGAGGGGGCCTGAGTGTCCGTGTCACGTGTGTCCCCGCTGCTGCTGTAGTGATGAGGAGGGAAGGGGGCGCGGCGGCCGTCCAGCACGTCCATGGCCTGTGAGGTCAGAGTGCAGAGAACGGGGTGAGAGGTCGTGTTACTACACTTGGATTCTGAAGCGGCAGAGCGGCGGCGGTTTGTGGTTCGAGAAACTGCCTCATAAATGAAAGGTCGCACGTTCAGTCCCCACAACAACCAATGTGTCCTTCAAAAGGCGTGTGAACCCCGCTGAAGCGTCCTTGTGTAAGATACTGAAACGCTCACTTGTGTGTCAGTCTGAGCAAGAACAAGAACAGCAGCTAGAATGTCTGAAATCTAAGAATGACTGAAATTCAACGGCCTCTTGTGTGTTTGCCTGTATGTTGAAAGGGCGGATGGAGAAGTAAATACCACACCAGATGGTAATACCCGATACACTATGAACAGTGCGATGTGCAGAGCATTCTGCTTTGGCAACATGGTACAGCTGATTCAAATGGGAGAGCTGAAAAAAGGCTTGGTGCACTGCAGGTTGTAAATCTGTAGTGGTGTTTAAGCTGTGTGTGAGTGTGTGTGTGTGTGTGTGAACAGTGTATGTGTGTGCATGCGTTTTTCTGAGAGAGCAGCTTTACAGACCTGCCAAGGTTTACTGCCCCACATCAGACAAGATTTACAGGTCTCCTCGCCTCTCAGCAATTTAATTCAGTGTGAGTGAGAATATATGTGTGTGTTACTGTCTGACTTCAAAATCCTTTGTGTATGTGTGTGTGTGTATATATATATATATATATATATATTAGGCCTTACAAAAAATTCTTAGGATTTGTTTAAACCCATCTTGAGCACTAGATGATTAGGCTTTACCACAAAGGAACAATTCAGACAGTGTCATTAGGTTCAACACATAGAAAGATACTTAACAGTTTAAGTCATCTGTCACTGACTGTCTTGTCTTTTGTGGCAAATCCTAACCATCTAGTACTCCGTGCAGGTTAAAACAAACACAAGGAATTATCTGAAAATGCTCCCTAACCCAGGTCCGGTGTACATGCAGGTTCCTACCTGTATCCCCTGCTCCCAGTCCTCTCTGATAAATACGTTTTCTAGCTCATGGTTGATGCCCTCCACACTGCTGGGCACTCTGGATATCAGGGACTTTGGCAAAGGGATAGTCGACAGGACCGATGAAGTTCCCTTGGACTGGAAAGACACAGACAACCAAGGGTTAAAATGTCCGGGAAGATGTGTGCATAACATAAATACCTCCCGCACCCACATCAATTCTGCAATCAAAATACATCTTAATGCATATGTCTCGCTCTCTGCCAAGCTATGTTGTGATGCCAAGATACACTGGAGGAATCAAACTGACTCTGATCCAGTTTCCTATGTGAAGCCTTTCAATTTAAATGCACAAAATGGACTAAATATGATAAGGGGGAAGATGATTGCGATCTCCCACAATGAGTGTACAGCACAGCGTATCATTGTTTATGTTCATTTCCCCACAGCAGTTGATGTGCACCGTTGCTGGGCATCTGTTAATGAATGAACCATAAACAGGGAGAGAACAGGGCATGCCCAGACACATTTCCTCCCCTCTCCTTCCTTTTGACAGAGCTGGTCAGAACGGGGACTCATTAACTAGACCTCCTAAATCATATGCAGTGCAACATAAAATATCATAAACATGGACTATGATCAAATGTGCCTTTTACACAATATTAAGAGCAAAAAACACGCAATAAAAATGTACAATGAGACTCTACGGTATGTAAACTCCTAGAACAGCCTAACTGCATTTTTGACCATCTACAGATTGATAAATGCAGAGCCAATAAAATATTTAAACCAATAAAATTAGAAGAGCAGTGTAGTAAAAACTTATCAAAACCCTCAGCACCTTTCAGTTCATTGTTAACTAAGTGGGGAATAACCTTGCTAAACCCTGATATTCAAATTCAGTTCCATTATCTCCAGCAGCTGTGATATGGTTTGGTTACGTTCTGTTTCATATTTATGTGGTTACTTGGCTGCTAAGCTACCTTATCATATCACTACTATCAGGGGAAAAATCTTTCATTGCCAAAGTTGGAGCTGCAACGTTACCACCTGAAAAGAGAATGTGGTAAGGTGGATGGCACAAACACAGACAGAGACCTCACCTGAGACTGGCATGCAGCGCTGTGCTGCGCCTGCTGCGGCAGCTGCAGTGAGCTCTGCTCCCTGTCTTTGCTCTGCCGGCTGACCTGCTTGCTGCGCTGCAGCTGCAGTCTCAGTTTAGCAATCTGCTGAAAGAAAAGTCATGTCAGTTTCAACAAAGGAAAACCCAAATCTAGGGCAGAAGGGCAACGTTTCAACAGGTGAAATTTACCTTCAGAAAAACAGTCAATATATGAGAGTGAACTACAGGTTTGACAATGAAAACACTGAAGTTAGGAGGTGAAATGGATTGTTTTGCTCTATTGTTTTCCTTGTGGCTCTAAAAATTATTTAAATGCATTAAAGAAATGAAGCAAAACTGACACCTTTGAGTGTCCAACTGAATACTTTTATCAATGTATGGATAATTACTCCTACTCTAGATAGCACCCGAGAAAGGTGCACAGGGCAGTTACAACTTACAATAATGTGACTACTGTATGTGCATTGGTAAAATTCATTTTTTTATGGTGATGCTTTGTAATCATTTTTAGGATCTTTTAAAACTTTACTATGGTTTATTATGGTGCTGGCAATATTCCAATTTTCCTCCTGAGGTCAATAAAGCATGGAGCTATCTTGGTCTGTTTCACAAGATTATATACTGCAGTGTGCAACTCCTTGGGAGTTAACATGACTCAACTTGAGTCGGCCTGAATAAAATAAGTATTTGTGCTTGATAATGAAACAGAGGTTAAGACAATGGGTGTCTCTGCATTTGGCCAAATTTCAGGTAAAAAACAGGATACCCTGTGTAAGCCGAACACAAGCAGTTGTACTGTGTAGACAAAGGTGTGGTCTTTGATGTCAATCTTGTAATCCTGGCAACACAGTCAACAAAGCGACTAGGTCCTTACATAGGATGTCCTCCCACACATGTAAACCGCAGTGGTTCGAGAGGCAGAGTGCTGCTCGCCTACATTCACTGAGCCTTGAGCAACCGCGGCAGTCAATAATGACAAGTGCAGGCAATCCCAATGTAATCTCAGAAAACGAGAAACAGAGGTTTTCCTGGCTGTGCTGTGCTATTGATTGTGCAGGCCAGGGCAGTGGGACTGTCCACGGCAGGCCGCACAATATAACTTTCTCCAATACCAGGATTCAACAGTTACACTCGTCATTTCAACATGATTTCTGAGATCTGATTCCAAAAAATAAAAGATTGTCTGAGATGGCACTTCTGTATGTCCACATGTCTTTTGAAAATGGCCACTATGTGTCCCCTGTGGTTGTATATATTTATTTGACATTTTGGTAAAAATTAGTTATTCATGGGAATATAGTTCTACAAGCAGGTCGTTAACCTGTTGTTGATTTTGGGACATTTAATTTCTGAAAATGTTCAAGTGGGTAAAAGAAAGAATGTCAGGAGTTTTGTTTTTCTCTACGGGAGAAAAAACTCCACCAATCAATATCTCTAAACTTCAATACTGCAGACATGTGATTATCGCTGTTTTTGCATGAACCAGACAAAGTCTATGAGTATTGTTTTCATGTTGCAGGGCCTTCATGGAGCAGGTACAGTAAGAGTTATCCCGGCTCACACACATCACTGTGGTGTCATCCACAGGAGCAAGCTGAAGAGGGAACGATATGGCTGTTACACGCCAGAGACGAGCTCCTGCACTGTCTCTCAAAAACAACAGGCCACAAGGAGATGCAAGGGTGTAGTTGAGTGGGAGAGAGAGTGGGAGAGAGAGGGGAGAGCGAGGTTAAATTTAGACTGTGGTCTGGGGAGCTGGAGAACTAATAGCTCAATGTGGTCGGCTGGTTGGCCACCAAGCCAGGAAGATAGACGGGAGTGGAAACCGACCTTCAGCAGCATAATATTTAGGCCGACCTCAGATTCTGACAAATAAAACACATTTTGAGTAAATGGGCTGAACCTCAAAAATGACAAAAACATGCTCAGCGAATTGGCTGTGTGTTTAGTAGCGCCATAATAAGTGTCAACAGAGTTATTCTTGACTGAGTGTTTTGCGACAAGACAAGCTATTCTGGTCTAACTTCGTGTTGCGGGACAGTGCCAAGGTGTTGACATTTTTCTATTGTGTTGTGAGGCAGCCGTGACTGAAGGAAACACAGGTGAAGTTACCTCTTTCAGGTGATCTGCACTACCCCAGGAGGCGGAGCGCTGGTGGGGACCCTGGTCTGCAACCTCATCGATCCAAAGACCTGGAGTCTGGAGCGTACGAAACACAGAGACACATGAGCAAATGCTGGATCTCTCTTCTTCCTCTCTCTCTCTCTCTCTTTCTCTCTCTCTCTCTCTCACATACACACCGCCAAATTGACCCGGGCTGGAGATATATGCCCTCAGTGTACTGTAAGACACTTTGGACAGAAGTGGCCAACAAATGGCATATGTTTCGTATGCACACAAAGACAAGCATTCAGCACGGTACAGTCATGCACAAGTGCACAAACACAAGTGCCCATTGTGTATAAACCCAAGGATAAACAAACATTTATTTCCTTCACATCAATCTTAAAACCTCAGATTAATTAACCCGTAGTTTCTGAGATTTGTTTGGTGGCAGTGAATGGTAAGAGAAAGCATTTGATAACAGGGTTGTGATCCTTATGCAAACATGTGCCAAGCCAATATATGTCGATCCAGAGCCATGTGTCCTGTTAAACTGCCCTTCACTCATTGTAAACCACTTTGAATAAAAGCATCGGCTAAATACCTAAAATGTAAGAGGCTCAGACGAACAACTGAGGAAGATGTGGGCGAAAGCAATAATGATTGCCGTGTGTTCAAAAAGTAAAGCTGAAAATCTGGAATCGATGAAATAAAGAAAGCAGTCGACATGGGATAATAACCCTGGGGAAAAAGCTGCATCCAACAGGAAAAAAATAGTAGTCACAAAATGTTTTGAGTGCTTCCATTAGTAAACTAGGACCTCAATACATCTGTGACAGTGAAGGAAACTAACTTTGTTGTGTATAGAGCACAGCGGCTGGTAGAATTCAAAACCAATTGTAATTATTTTACAAGCCAAGCAGATTTTGAGAATATAATTATAAGAAAACCAAAGGATGTATAGTTACCTGTCAAAATAACAAACTTATCAGCCACAGATTAAATTTACAAGCACCTGGGTAGCAGCTGCTATTAGTTTCCCAACTTCAATTCAAGGAGTAAAATCTACAAATTGGTATTACTAGCCTTTACACTGCACTAATATAATCTACAGAATATACAGCAGAGTACTTGGCTTACCTCAGGCCAAAGGCACTACACACAAATGTGTTGATAATACACCAGTAGGGAACATCTGATATACAAAATATTCTCTACCCAAGTGCACAGAGGCAGTTCTGTCCCTGTGAACAAGTGTTTTAGACCTCTATTACATAAACAAGGAAACGGTTAAGTTATGTAAATATATGCAAAAACAGAAACAGACTGAGGATGTTTCATAGGCTTGTCTGAAACCACGTACTTCCCCCTTGATTATGCATATCAACAGTGCCTCTGGTCCTCAAACAAATCCTCAAACGTCCAGAAGGTTACAGCCAGTACAGCAGTATGAAACATCTTAAATGTCAGTGTCTTCATACTGCCTTATGTCTGACCCCACACTCTAACAGAAAAAGCTCTATGGCTCTCCCACTAATGCACAAGCCGTGCCCTATGATATGGAATATCACACTGTGAATAATGAGGAACACCAGTGAAGCCGTTTTTTGCTGGCTTGCTGGCGCTGGTTTCCCCAGAAAAGGACAGAGGTTTAAATGGGTGCTTGTGCTCTCATAAAGAGACTACTGTGCTTGGCCACGCTGGATGGCAGATGTGTAGCTAGCCTTTAGCATTAACATTTTGTGCATGGCCTATGGAATGGCTTGTGCCGTTTGATGCCTCGGCCAAATGTTGAGGGACTTAATGCTGCAGCTTAATCTGCTCATACCGAATGCAGATTGCTGTAAAAGGGCAGGCAAGTTTTACAGAGTTGTAGAGTTGGCCACTGAGAAGAAACTAAGTTCCTGCAGATGTTGTATGACGTTAAGTGGGCATGCTACTTGCTACTTAATGAAATATAAAGTGCATTTACTTGCCAATGATATATGCCTCAATCTCCAGGAAGTGCCATATTGTTTCAATTAGCTACGGCCTTTTTCATTTGATGTACATGAGGATGGCAAAGAATGTGTAGTTAAGGTAACGATAGCAGTTTGTAGCTTGCAGGAACAAATATGAATCAACTATCATGATGAAAATTCAAATAATAAGCCTGCAGGTGGTAATCTGTATGTTATATTTCAAAGGACATTTGTTATTATTATTATTAATATTATTTATTATTAGCCTTGTGTATTATGTTGCTTTCCAAAGACTAACACTTCACATAAGGAATATTTTTGTGAATTTTGTATTTTTGGCTATGCATCATAAAGGAAATAGGAATAAAAGTCACCAATATTAAACAAATAAATAATTTGCATGTAGAAGTAACCCCATAATCTTAAAGCTAGCTGTATAACCTATAATGATTTTTACTGGCATGTCAGCAGTGTGTATCATACTAGCTGCAAGTTGTTCCATGTGGTGGATGTCTCACTTTGCATTTTTTTCCCAGGTATCTAGAGCACTGTTAGCACAAGACAGTTAAGAATACCGTAGGCTACGTTTCTTTATTGGCATTGGTCCCCCAAACAAATTTTACGTCTGTTAACAAGAACCCCCACCTTTATTTACCACAGAGGCCCTTTTATCATGCTAGCTCCTGAACTTCCGGCCGGGGTTGTGTGCTTTGTACACTCGTGTGCCAGGTGTTGCGTCTGATAATGTTCAGAAGAGATAAAACTATGTTACCATAGCCTGCAGCTTGCTTCCCATTATGATTCCCACCCAAAGGGTTACATGCGAGCAACATCCTCAAGAATCCAGCTCTATTCCAAAGCAGGAAATAATGACTGAGCTTCAATAGGACTGCAGTGGAATTTGTGCTGGTTTGTTTAGATTACATGCCGAGACATGCGAACAGAATGCCACCGCTATCATCTGGCGTGGTTTGAGATGAGGAGAACATACATTCTGGTTTAGTGAGTTGACTCTGCCTGTTATCTCGCACATGACTGAAACTCTCTGAACTTTGCAGAGCATGGATAAATATCTCTGAGAGGATATCTGCGTTGCTGCTTTAACTCTGCATGTAGATAAACCTGTAATCAACAATGTGCAAATCTGTTCACATTAAACTTGTGTGAAGCAAATGTGGGGCGCTGTTATTTGATCGCCAGTGACAGCAGATACTGTGTAATGCAGTGCTAAAGTAGGATTAAGTGAGTAAGTGTGTGTGTGTGTGCCTCTGCCTATGTGTGTGTGTCTGTCTAATCTTCATACAGACATTCTCTGTGTTCGCTAACCACAGGGCCTAGGGCACACAGACCTATCCCGGAACAGTGATTAGCATATGTATGGGCCCTCTGCTCCTCAACTCCCACACAAAAGGCAGGCGGGCCGGGCAGCCATGAGGGCCAGGTGGTAAGCAGTGGGATTTCTCCTCGCCTCAACCATAGCCTGGGGGACAGGTGCAAACAACTTTACCTCCATGCAGAGCTACATTACAGCTCAAAGCAGAGGCCGTCTTGAACTTGCGCGCTGCACAACAAAAGGGGCCGGGGACCTTTTGTCTACCGGCTTCTGCTGTTGCTGTGTTATAAAAAGAGCTGGGCTCCGGCATAGCTTGTTAACAGGAAGTGGTCTCTGACTGTCCTTAGGGGAGTTTGTGCATTTGCTCGCTCAGAGAGTTGTCCAAGTGTGTCACGGTCTACCACATCAACGCAGGATTGCCAAACATTTTCCATTTCTAAATTCCAGAGTTAAAGTTCTTAAGTGGATTTGGATTTCGGTCAGTGTCTGGATAATATGACTCTCATCGAAGCATGTCACGATATTATTCTTCAAAACGACAAATATCACCATATGTGAAACCACACCGGGTCAAAAACGACATAAAATAAGCAGCTATCAGGAACGCATACCAGTTTCTTTCTATACTTTCCCCAGACGTTTTTGTGCAATTAACCAACTTTTCAAGACCTAGTAATTATCAAATTGATTTTCCAAACTTTTCCAGTCTTTCCAGACATGAACAGGAACCCTGTTATTAGAGGCGAGTGTTTAGTCTGTATGCAGCTACTTCAAGAGATCTCTCATGGCCCACTCACCACTTCCTCAGCCTACACACAAAGAAGAACGAGGTAAATGAAGGGTTAAACGGATGAAGCCCATGTAAATGAGGCTTGGCGGTCTTCATTCAGACACATGAAAGGCTTCTGTTAGCAAAGAGGGAACAGTTCTGGTCAATGGCCTTGTCATGATCATACATATTCAATATTCTTTCATAA
>OMLF01011768.1:0-16232 GCA_900302615.1 Holocentrus rufus
TCTCTCCACCCTGTTTGCTGAGGCCTGGCAGGCTGAAGGGGAGGGGTCGTCATTCTGATCTCTCCCTGCACACATGGCATTGTGGCTTCCTTTTGTTTGTGTTTGATTTCCTACATGCTTATTGTTAATTTCCACACACACACACACACACACACACACGCACACACACACACACTCCATACGTTACTGTTTCTGCTGATTACCACACCCCATTGTTTTGACTCTGTTGCTCACTGGGTTTTCAA
Source organism: Holocentrus rufus (assembly GCA_900302615.1). Lineage (NCBI taxonomy): Eukaryota > Metazoa > Chordata > Actinopteri > Holocentriformes > Holocentridae > Holocentrus > Holocentrus rufus. The sequence continues at coordinate 246 of OMLF01011768.1, forward strand.
ACAAATGTATCTTTTGTCATTCCTTGTGTCTCTCATCTTTGTTGCAATCCTTGAGCTGAGGCTGTAACACTGTGAATCATATCAATCAAAGTCATGGAAATATGACACAATAGCACACTGCACATAATATAGAAAACAGTGCAGTTTGTCTTAAAGGTCAAATTTATCTCGTTCTTCCTGATTTCCATCTTCCCCTCACCCAGTCACAACACATGCTTTAAATTGAATTCTTTATCTTGGAAAACACAACAGCTTCACAGATCACAGCATTGGGCTTTATTCCCTCAGGTGAATGAGTCTGCTCCTGTGCTGGTGGATCCAGTTGTGTGTACTCCAGCTCCACCCAGTGGTTAGGTTTAGCTACTACAGCAAACCATGTGTTGTGAATATGGCAGCCTCGAAAACCTCCATCATCCTGTGCCACAGTTAAATGCTTAATGTGCATTGGCTCAGAACAAAATGACTGAGCCAGAAATCCTGGTTATGTGCTGCACTGCAGGGTGGAGCAATCAGACTAAATGCCGTTAACTAGGAGGCTGGTATGGCCTGTTCTGCCAAGTCGATCACTTCAAAGACGTTTGCACATCAGGGATTAAGCTGGAACAGTAAGCATAAGTTCTTTCAAAAGGTTTATTTTGAAGTATATTGACGAAAAACAAAGAAACTTGGGTTTGTACAAAGCAAATTTATCACAGGACACACGACATTTGGTAGCAATGTTATGGCAACACAAAGTAGGCTATACAGTTCAAGAATACAAGATTAAAAAAGCACCATTTTTCAAAAACTAGAATAGAAAACGCAAAACAATTTCTATTTGGCATATCAAGTACAACGATAATTCAGAATAACTTCATTAGTTTATTAACACTTCTTGTTTGCTGGAATCAGAAGATTTTCTCATTTCCTTCAAAAAGAACACAGATATTCCAAGTTAAGGCACGTTGTCCAAGGTGTTTGACAGTCAGATGTAACAGAGCAGTTAAAAAGCTGGATATTTTGGCTGCTGAAGCGATATCTCTTTGGCACAGCTGTATGAATCGTGAAAGACACGAGCTCGATCACGTGAATGAGCATGACAACATAACTTGACAACACTATGTACAAAAGGTATGTAAAAATGTTATAAATATGTCTAAAAACCACAGACACTATGTACATCTTTGGACTGAAAGAAGGCAGGATTTCTCGTCTTTGAAATCACACATGATGGATTCGTGGAAAAAGGAGTACCAGTATGCAACAAAAGTCAATATGTCACCTGCGTGTTTCTATATTGGCAACACCCTGTCACCACTGGAAACGAGGCGGGCGTTCGATAATGCTAACTACGCTGTCAAATCATGAATCACTTCCCCATATTTCCTCGTTTGACAGCCAGAATGCAAAATCTTTGCCATGATGGTGACAAAACTGACCCTGAATCAGAGCAAAACCAATGTCTCCAGCAGTGACGGGTGTCTCCCTTTGGTGTTTAAGGCCATTACAGTGACACATGCACTTTTGTTGTGTTGTTGGGATGTCAGTCGGTGGTCTGTGGGCAGTAGGCACAGTGCGGTGTTGTGGTGAGGGGCATTCAAACGACCCCTCCTCGTCTTCCTCGTTCTCATTCCCTCTTCCTCAGCACGATATAAATGAGCCCGCTGATGAGACAGAGAGGGAAAGCCACCCAGGCCAACACGTAGGCGTAGCCGTAAGATGCACCTGAATCCTGATCTGGTCTCATCACAGTGTAGATGATCGCCCCACACATCACAAACAGACCTGCAGAGAGGAGATGGTGGGGAAGAGAAGCAGGAGGATAAAATAAATGGAGAAAGAGAGAGAAAAAGGGTTGGGTTGATTAGTTTTAAATTGATGGAGTTTAAGGGATAGCAAGCAAGTTTCTGACAGCACACACTGGCTGCCACCTCCCACATCTGCTCAGGGTGTGACCTGTCAGTGTGTGATGAAGTCATACTCACTGGCCAAGATCTGGAAGATGGCGGTGAAGAAGAAGCGTCCGCCCTTGACCAGCCTGAACAGCTGATACACGAAGGCAATGAGGGAGAAGAAGCAGAAGAGCACAGACAGGACCATGAGGGCCTGCACTGCCTGGATCCAGTCTAGAAGTGAAGACAGAAACGGTTTTCAGAACCCGAATTGCTGCTCCCATACAAAAGCTGTACATTTATGCATCACATAATATGTCTTTCAGCGGGAGAGTTTGATGAATTCTCACTAACCTTCATTGTTGGCTGGCTTGCAGTGGTAGCCTCCGTTAATTGTTTGGCAAGCGTACCACAGATCTGTGCTCCTACTCCCACCAACAGTCCAGGCCTTGTAAACACAACAACACAGATGCATGTAATCTCTACAGCATCCATACAGCTTGCTGCTATGATATACAGTCAACAAGGCAAAAATAGCAGCTATACGCTAATTTCTCTTTTATCATTTCTAAATTCTGTCCTGGAACAAGTTTAAAGGTGAATTGAAAATGGTAACAAGACTTGAACTTACATTGGCAGCTGTTGATACAAAGAGGAGGACAAGGATGATAAGGTGCAAGATAAGCACTCCGAGAAGGATGAGCAGCATTTTCAAGTAGATCTGCAGGAAAACATGAGACAGAAGAGCTGTAATCAAGCCACATGATCCTATTACCAAAACGCCAATCTTAATATCCGCTCATCTCGACACCAGATGGCGCTGTTTTCCCACAGCTGCACTGACCACAATGTTTACTTCAGTTTCAAAAGTATCCCCTTACATTCAAACGTAAAAAGCATGAAGGGAGGACTATAATTTTTTCCTGGTGGAACTGAAATGTTCAGTGTTGACTTTTAAAACACGGCACATCGGCGGTACTAAACCGATTCTCAGCCTGATGTCCGGAAATGGAACTTTTTAATTTGTTTACAAGTCGAAATACAAATAATTAATACATATTAACTTCAGTTGGGCAAGATTACGTTGTAAGTAAAAACGATATCACCGGATTATAGGCAAGATTAGTTTCAACGCATGAAAATAGGGCGAGTATGAGTCATATGTGATTCCTGGGAAATCATGCACGCTGCTGGAAAACACCTCAACCCATCTGCATGGAAAACAATCCAGCGTAGTGCCGCCATGCACGAGCCTGAGCCATTATCTGTTTATTCCTAATGTTAGTACCAAGGCACAACGCGGTGATAAAAACAACAGATTCAGCAAATTATAACACGGCAAAATACATTCGCACCACAGCAAAGTAAGTCCAAACTCGATGTATAAGTCCAGGGGTGAGATCCTATTGTATGAGAGATTAAAAAGGTCAATAAAGCAGTCGGCTCAGCGGGAAAAACGAAAGTAAAAGCGCTCCACGGTAGTCCAACTTACAAAAAGGTAAGATGAGAGATTTGTCCCGTGAAAAAGGAGTGCTGAAGTGAAGAGTTGGGTAACTATCACTGAAGTCCTGCTCTGTAGACTCTTCCTCTACATCTACTATTCCAGATGTGGCTCACACACCCCAGTCCGACTCTTTCTGTGCCTGAGAACACCGCCCTGTAGGCCCTGCACGTCACCAGTGGCCCGTTCCAAAAACTTTTTTTTTTTTTTTTTTTTTTTTCCCTTTTTCCTTGTGGAAGCCTAACCCCGTGATTTTACTAGAGTCCAAAGGATAGTATGGAGAACATTATAATATGGTAATACACTGAGCTGAGCAAATGCCTTCAAATTTTAAGCTCGGTTTATTTTAACGGGTGGTTGCCTCTGCACCTATGCCTCATATCCACTCTTTCACACCCCTCAACGAAAAAACTAATGCAATATTGCTTGCAATATTCCTGGACCGAGTCAGCAGAGAATTTATGGTTATTATATGGTTATCCATTTTTTGTTTTTATAATAATAATAATAATAATAATAATAATCATCATCATCATCATCATCATTATTATGATTGCTGTCTCATATTATTTCACAAGCACATCCCTGTAATATTAATATAGGCTTCACACCTATGACATAACTTTCTTCTACACTTTATCATAGCAGTCCTATAGTTCTTTTTGTAAGGGCTTAAGGGCTCCTATGAGTGCTGGTCAGTATTGACACATTGTAACATGAGTTTACAAAACATCAGGCATGTACAGTGTTGAGGTGAAAAAGTCATCCTTTATTGATTTCCCATTTAAATCTACACCAATCACAAAGTAGGTGATGTAGCCAAAGAAAAAGATTTTTAAGCTTTGATACAACTGAGATGTGGATTGTGCAAAAAGGACTGCAACTCAGAAAGATGTCCCAGATGTTTTATTCTAAAGTGTTTATCTTTGTTTGTTTGCAGGCCACAAAACCCTAAGTAGAGTTGTAGCATAAGTGAGGTCAGGGAGACACTTTATGTTGTTCCAGGTGGTTGAATGTGGCTGCATAGCCCTATTGACCTCCACTAACTGACTGAGCTCAATAAAACACATGTGTCCAGTGGTGCTCTGTCCAGACACCCTGTATGCATGCGTGTGTGCTTGCATGTGTGTGTGCGTCTGTGTGTGTGAACAGACCAGCCCTCCAGAGGCCCCGCGGTATGCCCAGAATGCCGGCGTGAGTGAAACAGGCCTTCTGTTTACTCCTGCGTCTAGGGAGAGCGGGAGATTTCACCCAACGCCAAGGGGAGTTAACATGGTGTGCTGCTGCAGTCATGCTAAATTGATGGAACAACTTGGACCTCCAAGCATAAGAAGTTCAAGGATGAGTGACCATGATCAAGGCGGTCACCACCACAGTCTGCCATGGCTCTTTAGCCTTCATTACATTGTGGTCTCAGGCCATTTCATCACAAGTGACAAAGTTGTAAACTAAACCAAAACATAAACAACAGCAGTGACAGCAGCAACAGTGGAGCAGCCGTATATTTGCAGCTTTTCAATGCACTGCCACGATCGAGGCGTGATTGTGCTCCAGCTGCAGAAAGGGCACACTGCTTTGTGGTCATGGCGCAGAACTCCCTGATCCTCTCTATTCCTCGCAGGGCTGCCTCCCAGCTTGGCACATCAGGTGGATTCCTGTGGTCTGTGTTTGTAAACACGCGAGGGGAGGGACTGTGGGGTAGTGCCGGGGCCGGCTGCGGGATGCCGGGCAAGGCACTGCCTTGTGTACTGGCAGAACTGGAGGGGAGAGAGCGAGAGAGAGAGAGAGGAAGAGAGAGAGTTCTTTGACAGTCAGCCGAGCACTCAGCTGTACTCTGCTGCTGTTTATGAAGATGTAATTGGGGCAGTGGTCAGGGGGCGGACAGTGCCAGCAGCAGCAGCAGCAGGATGAGAGGTCTACCCAGCCGGACCCAGCTGCAGCAGGTGTGAATGGAGGCTATAAATGTCCTGGTGGTCTCACACTCTGCTTTGGTCAGACAAGGTTCACACACAACCCTGTCCTGTTACTCACCTACTAGAAATAAACATAATAAAGTTGTGATAAATGTTTTCCCGATGAATCATTGTTACCAGTTGTTGTTTTAACTTTTAGCATGATAGCTTAAATAGTTCAATATGCTGTGAGGACATGCAGTGCCAAAAGTCCCAGTGATTGTGAGGACGCCCTAAAAAAGGGAGGGTTTCAAACTTTTTTTATGTTTTGAACCCCCAAGTTAACTTCTCTTAAGCAGCAGACTTCTGTTTGAAGTGATTTTGGCCTTGGGACTTGATGTGAAATGAGATTTTGTTTCGTTTTAGGTATTAATTTTTTAGATGCCACACTGACAATTAGTGGTGAGAATAAACACATAATATTACAAATAATCACTGATACATTTCTTTGTACCATAACAATTTCTAGTGAATTAAATTATAGTGAAATTGAAATACTCTTCACTTTGCTGAGGATCCCCTGGAGGCCCAGTAACGACCCTTGGGGGACCCCAGACTCCACTTTTGAAAACACTCCCAACTCTAAAAGATTTGCGTATATGATTCCTCTCCTTTTGTCCTGTATACATATTAGTGCCAATCTCTTTGACTGATTACCTTGTGCTGTTGGTGATAGCTCAACCGTAACCCCAGAACATTTTGACTTTTCATACATGACTGATAGCGCTGGAAATCATCCAGAAAGACTCTGCCATTTCCCCCAAACCCACTGAATGAAAACACACGTCTGGTCCTCTTTTCAAAGTGAAGCATTACAAAGCAAACAGGCTTGAGCAGCTCGCCACTAATAACTGTAGTTGCTGTCATTGTGGTGAGGTTGTAGTTGAAATTCCAAAAACTGACACGCCCAACTTCATATAGAGGAATTCATCAGGACACAGATGGGGCACAGAGAGGGAAATCACTACAAGCACACTCTTTGATGCTTCAGGGAATCAGTTGCCAGGGCATGAAATACCATGGCAGATGTGGACTAAACCTTTACAGACACATATGATTTTATTTTATTCATTTATTTAACCATTATTTAACCAGAAGAATCACAGAATAACTGAGAATAGAAATCGCTTTTACACAAGCATCCTGGCCAACGCTGGCAGCATATAATTTGTTGCTTGATTTTATTACAATATCATGGACTTTAGCCTGCATGGGCTTACAATACACATCCGTATGCCAGGTTACATTGTGTGTATGATTAATGTATTCCTCAACAAATTCAGGTATCACACTTTTTGCGGTCAAGATATCAAGTGGTTTGCAGATGTCAATCAGTGCATTTCCTCCCTCCTTCTTACATATGGACGTTTGTGCCTTAAAGCTACAGCACTGTTTAGGTCTCAGCCATCTATTTCACTGACCATTGATCCACTCAACGAATCTCCTTAATATTAAGAAAGGTATACACTCTTCTTGAGGCTAAAATGAAAGCAAAATTTGACAGGTCTTGCACCACTGCTCGTATAAGAGTCAAGTCATGACTTGTATCAGAATGAAATCGTTTTACAGGAACAGTAATCTGTGTCGTGACTCACAATTCAAGCCCAGCCCAAAAGACGCTGAGCTCCACCAGCAGGAGTGTCCCAGTGACTGCTACAGACTGCTCCAGCTCTGGTATGCAGGAATGGGACTCAGGGAAGAATATGACGTTTAGGGAATAGGCTTTGATTGATTTTGGATTTTTGAGCCTCGCCTGGCTGGCTAGAAGATGTCTTAGTGAGACAGCTGGAGAGGCAGTTTTACTTGTGGGGATATGGGGAGATGGTGGAACGCCCCATCGCTCTCCGCGCCTCTGGAACCCACTGCCAAAACAAGAGGAAACACTCAAGCTCTGAAGTCAGCCTGGTCAAATGTCACCAGGAGAAGCTTACTACGCCCCGCAGGCGTGTCGAGAAAATATTCCTTATGTCATCTAACCGGACATCTCTGGGTCCCCAAAGCTGGGAAAGCTCGCTATCTAAAATCAGGAATGTTCTGTGAAGGCACGCAAATATTTCACAGAGCTTCATACTAATGTTATAGCTCAGCTTAGATTGGTCCGTTTCTGTTGTGGTTTGGTTTGGCCAGAATCTGTATATCAAATGCATTGTTCACTCATCTCACAGACTAAAGCATTTTTCCATTGACAGCAGACATTTTTCTTGTTGGGATGCTCTCTGCTTTCCAGGATGTCCGTGGCTTCTTCCTCATAATGCTGGATCCTCAGGGGCTGATCTGGTCTCATTGTGTTGTCCCGAGTGTTTGTGTTTCACCACTTGGTGACTATCAGATAACAGTCCACAGACCAGGCAGGAGGGACTATGGGAGGAGCAGGGGAAGACCCAGCCCCAACCACGGCTACAGGCCTGCACACTTAGCAAGACTCTGTTAAAGCACTGTTCACACACAGTTACACTAATACTGGAATGTATGCTGACATGCACCAAACACAAACACACATATACAGACACCTTATGTACATGTTCACATGCATGCAATCAACACATAATCACACACATGCATACACACGTGCATAGACACATACACAAGTTCACTAACTAGCCTCACATGTTTTAAAGAAGCCCAGCCTTCACATTCCAGTGCGCTCTGTCTGCAGCTTATCTTTAAAAGGTTGCACTATCAGCCAGTCAAAAATCCCTCCACTGTGTGTGAAAGAGCAACATAGTATGGAGGTCCATGCAAAACCATAAAGCAGGATCGCATTAAAGTATCTGTGCTTTGCATGCCCTGTTTCATCTCCCCCTGTTCAAACTCTGAAGCTCCAAAACGGACCGTGACCAAGCTGAAGATCTCCATTGGTGGGGAGCTAAATCAGATAAAGCAGGCCGAGATATTTGAGAAGCGAGAGTGCTTCACTTCAGACCTGGGCCTGCCCCTCTCTGAGAGGCAACAACAACCAAATAAATCACAGACATACGGCATGACGAGCTCCAGATTGTGGCACCCCAGTGATCCTAAACATATGTTAATCATTAGCCCCTGGCTTCCTGTTGGAGTCGATGTCATCAGCATACACATCCCCAATAGGCAAGACCGGCAGACAAACTGTTGCTTAAAATCAGGGTGATGCTGGCCTCAGGGGCTTGGAATGAAGCAATGAAATGCTGTGAAAGAATCAAATTTGAATTGCCTTGCTCTGATTTCTACACAGGCTCTGTTATCTGTGGGCAAATATCTAAGCTGCTTCAGACACACTTCATGTTTAAGTTCTAAATTTGCTCATTTGAATTGAAGACTCTAAATTGCCCAAAGGCGTGAATGTGAGGGCGAATGTATGTGAGGAAATATGGTTTATGATGTTGTAAATGTATGTGCTGAATATGTAGCATGCATATGCACATGAGACTGGAAGATATATCGTATTATAGTATGGTATATGTCGTGTACGGTATGTAAAATTCTTTGAGACATGCTTTTGATAAAGAGCTGTAAAAATGATTTCACTTTCAATTCACACAAAGTTTGAAAAGGAGCGATGGTCATGAGTCATCTTGCTACTAAAATCCCACGCGTTTTCAGTTAAAAAAAATTCTCTTGTTCTTATTATCAGTATTTTTCTCATATCTCATTCCTGTTACCATGCTATCTTTCCCAAGCAGCGTATTTATGCTCCTTTGACAGCTAACAGTGCTACACTTCCTTCACAAGCAGCCAGAAAAGTTTCTGCCAGAGAAGGTGTTGTGCCAGCAAATATTTTCTTTCTTGAAGTGTTGCCAACACCTTGTCGCTGCTGTGAACTCGGTCTACCTGGGGAATAAGGAGCTGATTATGACTGGCTATTACTGTGTTTGCCCAGGCGTTCATTTGTGATAGCTTCCCATGAACACTCTGCAGAGCTGCTACGGGGGTCAAAGGTCACGGTTGGCCAGTATAAACACCTAGCACCAAGCTCATTTTCTTTCTGAGGTGAGATATGTGCGCATAGTTAGTGCTGACCGGTACAGCTCTGATAGTGATGGCACCCTGAGGTCATCAGGAGGTCTTCACATGTGGCCACACTTGGTCATGAATCTGAGGGTTTGCATGAAACAGCTGGAGGGTGGGTCGGTGTACATTAGCCCCCTGATAGGACAGCTAGCTCAGGCTGCTTTGTTATGTCAGAGGAAGGAAGTATAAGAGACATATGAATAACCTTATCTTTAAGCATGCTGCTAAACAGGCTCTAGTCTTATCTCTGTATAGATCAAGGTCACTGCGTTATGAGTCATCCAGCAGCTGCTACGTGACACCGAGAGCAAGACAGAGTCCTTATAGTCCACACAGTGTTTGGGTTTCCCGTCGGTGTTTGCAGAGGAAGATGGCTGGTCAAACTGGGGTTGCGTTTTAGATCATGGGAATACACATGAGACAGCCAGCCTGGTGACTATACTTATGGTGGCCTGGCCAAAGGAAACTGTGGTCAAACAGCAGAGCCTGGTTTGGAGTAGTGAATCTGTCCTGTGTGCGCTCATCTGTCGGCATCGGTCTGGTCTGGACTGCAGCCCAGAGCAGCCACTCAAACAACAGCCACGACACACCCACTGACTGCTCCTCTCAGTGGCAGTGGTGGAAGATGCAAGGATAGGTGGATAAATTCTGGCAGATACGCAAACATGTGATACACACACATGGAAAATACATATATACACAAACTAGATTGAGTACATATGTCCTAATCCAAATTGTGTTACTGAACTTCCATGAACATTCATTCAGTCTGTAACCTGATGCAATCGTGAAAACATGCCAAAGCTTAACCCTTAGCCTAATCCTCAAGTAATAATCCGTGACATATTCATTTATTTATTTATCTTTTTCTCTTTTGATGTTTCGTGACATAGTAAGGATTTAACTAATACTCAGTTCATAAAAGGTTTTATATTTGGTTGCACAATGGATGTTTTAACACCTGGTGCTGCGTAGGTGTTTTTTTCCCAGGAAATATCCTCTGATGGAAGTGATGCATTCAGTGGTTTGTTTAGACGGCACAAAAAGAAACGTTTGCATGAGAAGTGATAACCGCCATGGTTGAGCAGATAAACGAAACGATGTCACTCAGAGAAACTCAAACTTCATCAACAGAAACTCCAAGGACAGAGGCATTTCAGTGCTGGCCATGCTGAATGATTGTGAAATGATCTACGCAAAGTGTATGGAAACATGAAAAATACTGCTCATCACTAAAGATTAAAGTCCTAAAAGGCACAGATCTAGCAGATTAAGACTTTTATCCATCTGATCCTAAATCAAACTCTATGAAGCTCCTTTTAAGTGAGGATCTAAGGATCTCCAATTTGCTCCATGTCCCCAGAAGTCCTAATTAAACTGGTCTTCACATGTGTAGTGATAATATTACTACACAACTAGCAGAGGAGGAACAACTTGGTCTATGGGGACAGCAGCAGAATACAGGGTCAGCCTATATTACTCCAGGAGGATTTAAGGCATAGCAGATCTCACCCACTCCCATCCCAGCCTAACCTCACTCTTGATCCAGAGCGATGAGCGATGTTGGGATGTATTGTTATGCTTTATGCATTCCAGATGAGACCTTGGCCTGCTCCCCCACCCATGTGAATGTTTCAAAACATGTGTTCCACTCAGTTCCTTTATGTAATGAGTTTCAACCTTTCGTGACCAAAATCAAAAAAAAAAAAAAAAAGTTGGGTGTGGTTAAAAACAAGTAGCGTTGCAAAGAAAGAAAATAATATCTTTACATTTTCAACATTCACTATCGTCCCTTCCTCGCCTGTTCCTCCTTTGAATGAATTAAAAGGCTTAGAGAAGTGTGACTTTCTAAATAGGGCCTTAGCCATTCTCCAAAATCTGAGGTTTAGCATGTGCAAGCGGAAAAATTATATTAAATCCCATGCTTGGCCATATGCTGTAGGCAGGCAGTCAACTGAGAGAAGAAAATATTGCATGGCAGCTCAGATTCAAATTTTTTTCAGAGTTGTGGGGGGGGATGGGATGGAAGGACCTAATTGGAAACAGGGGTTGTTTTTTATTTTTCCATTATAAAGATACCCTTTCAAAACAATTACCTGGGCTCTCATTACAGTGTGCCTATATAGCTCAACTTCAGCCTTGTTAAAAGCCCTGGGCTCATGCAAGACTTAATGTCAGTCTATCTGGCTTAATAACCACAAGTATAGCATTATAACTCCCACAAGTACAAACATATGTAGACTACATAACACGAAAACAGTCACAAGCGAGCACGAGTCACAGACATGAATTACAGAAAAATGCTCTTTGAAGGAAGTTGCACATTTCTAGCCACAAAAATTCCCTTTCTTTCTCTCTCTCTCTCTCTGTATTTCTCTCTTTTCCCTCTCTCTCTCTCTCTCTCTCTTACACACACACACAAATCAATCCAAAGAGTATACACACAGTCACACAATGCAGCTGTACTTTGACAGCCTACAATGCAACTTCAGGGACGTTTGGGTTTTCCAGGGAGAACATTTAATTCTCTGAGGTCATGGTTGGGTTTGTAGATCTCCAGTCTGTAAAAACTACACATATGGCTGTGGGAGGAGGGAGGAGTGGGCCGAGCCGGCCTCGTCCTGAGAATCACCAGACCGACTGCAGCGTAATTGTTGCACGCTGGATGACTGGAAACTTGGTGAAAAACTGGAAACTCGGTGGTGGCGGTGGCGGTGACGGTAAAAGTGCTTCACCTCTTGAATTAACTGTATCTCTGTGACAAATGAGACATCGCCGACTGCCAGCCCGCTCCGTGTCCGTATTGAATTTGACTTTCTGCGGTGGATTCATTTAGACTTTTAATGAGCAGTGTGAGATTAGCAGTGTGGCATTTAAAGACACGAAAATGACCAGTGACCAAATTTCCTAGTGGAACCGGTTGCGACCAGGAAATTCCTAATCCAATCAGTATTTCTTTCCATTGAATAGCCTTTCCTGCTGGTGTCTGCCTGACTCACTGTCTGGCTGGCTCTCCTCCCCCGTTGAGAACTGATGGGACAGGCAGCAGACGACAGGCAGCTGGAGGGACCATAATACACACACACACATACATTACACACATACACACAGGCCACCCTGGTCACACCCAAAACATCCCAAGCACGCAGGGCCAGGCACTCTCACAGCGCTCTCTAAATATGACTCAGTCTCACTATGTGTGATTATGTGTGTGGGTGCACGTTTGTATGTGAGAGACGGGGGCAAAGATTGATAGTGTTAAAAATGGCAGTGCCGCATGAGCGCGGCGGCCCAGGCTGCCGCGCGGGACGGTTTTGGACGCACTGTACGCGGCTGACGAGGAGCTCCGCTGAGAATAGGGTGAAGCCGTAACAGTGGGCTGGGTGTCTCTCCTCTCCCGTCTTTGCTGTCCCTCCCATCCCAGGGGCCAGCGGCACGGTGACCTCACTCTGCCTCCGCCCCACACACTCCCCCGCCAGCACTTCCTGGCTGGCCCTGAGCTGCAGCACAGCTGGAGCATGCAGCAGGAGAACAGTGAAAAGGCACTTCGGATGATTACTTAAGCATTCCGTTTCTATTCGTTCCATCTCACTCTGATGCACACACGAGCTCGCTCGCTGCAGTCGCTCAAACACACGCATGCACACACACACACACGCCCCACATAGGCTCACACAGCCCTGTCCTATAAACCTTGAGGTTTACACTGTCAACATGATGTCTTTCTGGAGTTGCTAGTGTGAATGAGGCACTGCTTGACTTGCCTTGGATCTGGAGCAACTTTCTCTGCCTCTGTGAGCATCCCTGCGATCTGTCAATCACAGTAAACAGCTACAGATGGAGAGGGCGGGGAGGGCTTTAACCAGGCTTTACCATGCTAGATCCACCGCCAAGAGGCAATCGTCTGACGCAGTAAAGCCAGGAGGTGGCCTCATGCTCAGCTGCGCTCTCCGCGTCCAGAGCCAGGCAGACATGCCTCTATATCACATGCAAACCATCCAACACCGAGTGTTTATGCTTTAAATAAACACCACCGATAGATTTAAATCTCAAGTTTAAATCTACCCGTGGCAGAAAAAAAAAACATGTCTCAGAGCAGATGTGTGAAAGTTTGGCTTGTTGAAGAGATCAAATAGTTGTGGAGCAGTGTTTTTGAAGCTCAGTGGGGCTGTGTGTGTTTTATTGTAACATTTATTGGCTTAGCGAGGAACATTTATCATACACAAACACGCACACTCACACTCACACATACACGTCAGAAAGCGGGAGAGGAGAGGTAAACCATTTCAGTGTTTAAACTGTGACTGTCCTGTATTTTTTATAAATTAGCATTGTTTTATGACAGTATTTATCCAGGATTTGATTTTGAACATTTACAGTTTTAGCATGTATGCCTTTATATGTCAGTAAGAATAATAACTACATGTGGGCAAAATTACTCCTTGTATTCAGCTTGTATTCAACTTGTACTCGACTGCAGTTTACATGTGCGATCAATTCACTTTTTGGACTTGGTTTACAAAATCACTCTCTCGTCACTATGCAGGATTTTTTGGTCAGCCAGTCTTGCTGCGTGGCTGTTCCTGAACTGGGTGTGCGTGCTCGAAAGTGAAGCCTTCAGCTGTTGCATTTGTGCAGATGTGCATCCCTCATAATTTAGTCATTGAACAATCAGCAAGAATGAAATAAAAACAACTCAGCCCAGCGCGGCACCCACACACGCACACACACTGCGCCCGCCTGCGGTCTGCCAGCTCTGATTGGCTGTGTAAACTTAACAGGTCCCATGGTTGCGGAGAGGGAGGAGAGTCAGAGCCTGGCCTGTAGGACGATGGAGGGAGCCAGTGTCGGCCGGACTTTTCCCCTCTCCTCTCCAGCTCAGTCCTGAGGGAACCACAGCCGGAGGGAGGGGAGCACAAATGGGATGACGGAGTTGTTAAATAGAAGACCAACACCCAGTGCAGTACATTTTAAAATCATCTCTCCACATGTGTATACACAGCACTGGGGCTCCTCTCCCTAGTGCTGTTTTCTATCTCTAGACACACCCTGATTTATGATGCCGCTAAGATTTGAAGAGGAAAATGAACGAGCCTTGAAGTTGATTCAGTGTTTCCACTACTGATCTGGAGGTTCCGTATAAGTAAGGTTTAAAAACAGGAAGGTGATGAACTGTAATGGAAAAAAAAGTCTGATGTCTGATTGGCTCGGCCAGTGCTGATATTAGCGGCCGCACTATGAAATTACTGTGGTTTGCTGCATGTGAACAGTGGACACTGTGTGTCTTATAAAGCCGACGGAGGAATGCGCGGAGGCCAGAACCCAGCCCCTCGTCTCGCAGGGCCAAGTCTGAAGTAAGATGTGAATGGGGGATTGGAGAGTTTAAACGCCCTTCAATTAGCCAGAAAGTTAGAAGTCTTTGGAGGTGATGTCATGCTGTAGCTATGGAGTCCTCAACTGTCCTTTGTGACACTTGTTCGCAAGAGCAAAAAATGTAAACTTAAGAACTAATATCTCCTCCCACGGAACCTTTAATCTGAAGCAGAAATGAGAATTATAAAAGCTGAAATTACTTTGGCAGAACATACTGATGTTCAGCAGTCTACTTTTGTACATCCAAGGCCAATGTGAAAATATAGCCTTTGAATGTGAAAAAGAAAAGAGGTGCTGAATGAAAGAGGAGCGTTGCATAAAAGGAACCACTTAATGCCATGCAATCATGACTAAAAATCGATATATTTTCTGAAAAGAACATCAATTTCTGTGAATGTATGTCCTTCAGTCCCTTCTCCCCCTGCGGTGAATGAGGGGACTGGTACTTCTCATTATGGTAGGAGTGGAGGAAGATTAAGTTGAAGAAAGACTCGAGGGTCAAAGTTGAACGTTGGCCTATGGGAAGTGACCCTGTGTGATCCCCCACTTCCTGGTCAGCTATAGACCATCTCTCTCCACAGTGGGCATGCAGTGTCTGCCAAACAAGGAGGGTATTGTATGGACATATGGCCTCTGCTGGGGTGGCGCCAAGTCTATACAGGCAAAGGATGTAGCCTCGCTTTGTGATCAACATCTAAGGCCCCTTTATATCAAACCTGGCCGACTGCTGCTGTTCAATGAAAAAGTCTTACATTCCTTGCAATGGGCCGCATTCAAAAATGAATAAGTCAATTCATTTCTCTGAACGAATCTGTTTAAGATGTATGATAGAAGTTGACGTTTGAAAATATCAAAAATATCATGATTTCCATAATCCTCCTCAGGAAAATTCCAGCCTAAAACACATGAACGCTGTTTCAAATCTAGGATTGGTGATTTACATTGAATTTCTGGTTTTGTTTTGTTGTTTGATGTATTTTTTGTATGGTTAACTAGCTAAAAGCGAATCCAGTTATGTCATTAAGAGATATTCTCAACACAGCTGCAATGGTTTTTAATAAATAAAAATTTCATCAATCAAAAACTGTTAGCTGTCAGGTGTCAAATCAACCTCAAAAATAAAATTTCAAAGGTTCCTTTGCATACTCACCGAATTTCTACTCTTTTACACACATTTATTCAGTTCATTCTTCAACTGGCTAGCATTAACTTGAGCAGTTGTTATTAACCTGTAAATCTGTTGTTAAGACGAGATGTCAAGTCAGGCTTCCGATCTCTATATGGGGTGAATGCAGTATTACTG
>OMLF01011778.1:0-14592 GCA_900302615.1 Holocentrus rufus
AAGGGTTGGGATCGAGCCACGTTTCATCAAGTTGACTCCTCTGGTAGGTTCAACAGCACTTAGGAGTGTTGAGTCTACCCAAATAATCCCAAAGCAAAGCTACAAGAACTTCCACATCGCTTTGATTTGTATTCATGCTCATATATTCATATCTTGGCTTATGTAGGAGTGAAAATGATCATTTTCCTGTAGCTACTTGCATCTTCATCACCTAAGCCACGTCTGGAGTTCCTCAAAGGATGCTGATTAGTCTGACTGTTTTGTAGCTTCCAGGCAAAAGCTTGGACAGTGGCCAGATGGTTTCCCGAGTCCAAACTAATATGAACTTGTGAGATCAGCTGGCTGTCCCAGGTTACATAATTTGCAGAACGGCAATCATTTTGGAAATGCTACTTTTTAATATGTTGATTTGAGGCATTGAGGGATAATTAATTGCCATATCCAGTGATGAATATATACTTGAGTAGACATTTGTTTAGTCAGGGAAGGCTTCAAAGTCCGCACTGCACGCTACCTTTTATAGTTCCTTGTTCCTTGTCACCAACTTTATGGAGGTGCTACTGTGCTTTCACACAAACCTTTGGAAAATTATGGACCTTTGCTGTTCTCTGAAGACAGAACATTTTGTGTAGTTAACCCCCGTTCCACCCCACCCAACACACGCACACAGACACACCATACCATTTCAACATTTGTGCTTGCAATGACCTGCAGCTTCCATATCTGTTTTTGTCAAGACCAAATTCATTAAGATAAACATGACTCTTGTTGAGTTTTTCCTGACTGTATATGGACTTGGAATGTCGTGATTTGTTGCTCACATCACACTCCGTAGTGTGTTGGAGGGGTGAAGTAACCTCAAGAGTGATCTGTGAATTCACTCATTCATGGGCTGGGTCACTGACTAGACCCCCTCCCCACCCACACACACACACACTCCATAAAACAAACACACCACAATAACAAACTGGATTTTTAGTCTAAATGCAGCACTTGTCAGAAGCACAGTTTACCTGAGTAATTCTTTTGTGATCAGTGTTTCTTTACCAATTACTCAAGTGAGCAGCAGGCCATCTCATCTCTTTTCCTCAGAAATATCGAGGTGACAAACGTCATTGAACTCATTTCTCATTTCCACTTTGTGTCCTTAGATGAGTGCACATTATGTGACCAGACAATTTCCAAGTGAAGCTCCTCCCAGCCAGACCTATGACGGAAATTATGGAAACTTTCTGAGGCCCATTTTGTTTATCGGAAACAAGGATGAAAATGGAAACTGTGGGCTGAGTGAGAGATGACAGAGCTGCACAGATGTTGAAAGTTTTCCTGGGAGGAGCATGCAAAATATGGTCCAAATACAAGTCTGCAAATGTGCGCAAATGCAAATAAGTAAAGAAACATGAGTTTAATGATCTACATTCCTCGTCCTTTCCTCGTTTTTTTTTGGTGTACCTTTTTGGGACTGAAATGGTCTTCTCTTGGAAGACCTTCTTTTGGAGACTGCATGTGCACCCTCAGTGGGTATGGGTATTTCTTTATAGCAATGACTACATAGCCCAAAAAAAAAAAAAACAGCAACAGGTAGAACAACTCATTTCTTATTTTCTGATTTTAGATGCTTTTCTAAAACTTAATTAATAAAACTATTGCTGCATTGAATTTGTAAGTGCCTTTCAAAATACCTAAGGGACACAGTGGATAATTAAAACAATAAGCAAAATCATACCAAAAGTAGTATGAGATGAACAAAGTGGCAATTAAAGAGAAAATGTCAGTGAGCACATCGTGGAAATTTAAAGGAGACATACACATAAACAAACAAAGTAGACAGTGATACACCTGAGTGATTAGGGGAGTCTGGTTTTGAACTTATGCATGTTAGAGTTTCACCGGTTGTGATGTTGAATGCCGTTTCCCATTGAGCTGAACTCGTTGTAGGGAGATGGTGAGGAGGCCAGACTCAGAGGAAATATGCAAAGTGGGTGGGAGTGTATGTACAGTATGTAGCAGGTCAGTGAGGTAGACGTGAAAGTGCATTTAGGGCTTTGAGAGTGGGGGTGATGCGTGTGTGTGGGATCCTGTCTAGTCAAAGCAGCGTGTTTCAGTAGTCCAGGTTTGAAAAAAAGACAAATGAGTGGACAAATGTTTCAGTGCCAGCGCCGCTCAGTGAGGATCAGATTGTGTGCAATATCCCCTGAAGTGGGAAAAGACGGTCCTGGGCAAATTGAGGATGAAAGGACAAGATTGAGTCACAGGCAGTCCCCAGATTCCCGACTGCTGGTGTCGATAATGGCTCCATTGTTTGGCAGGTTTAAGCATCGTAGGTAGTGTAAAAAATTTAGGATTTCCTGTGATTGTGGCCAAAGAACTTTACAAAATTATCTTCAATTGAAAACAACAAACAGCTCCATGTTTGGCATCGAGGGAAGGGACCGGGGATCGGTCCCGGTCTGTTTATCTGTCCGTCACGCACGATATCTCGGATGCTGCTGATCGGCTTTTTATGAAACTTTGGGGACTGATGCTTGTTATTGCTCCAATCCAAAAATTACCCTGAAGCTTGCAGCTACAAGGTTTGTTTGTGTGCATGTCACGCACAATGTCATGGACGCCGCTGATTAAATTGTCATGAAATGGAATGGAATGCAGCTCATTCCATTCTGGTGTTAAAAAAATGGCAATAATTGTCTTAAAAGGGGGACTGCATCCTTTTATAGGACAGTTCCCTCTTTTACTACCATCCAATTTGATAAAGCCTTGACAGTTCACCTTTCATTTTTTTCTGTCACATACCCTGCCAACACTCACTAATACAATTGAATCATGTCAGAGGGGAGCTGCTGCACCCCACAGGTATCTCATAAATTATTCACCTAATTGAGACACCGCACTAGTTCTCAGCACCGCGCTGACCCACTAAGATAGTTTCATCCAGCCCTTTAAGTCCTTGAAGTCTTCATTTTCTCCTCTCCATCATTTTTTCCCCCCTCCCTCTCGCCTGTGGAACGATCTCCACCGCTCATTCCCGTCCATTAAGTGTGCACTAGCATCACACGCCAACGAGGACCATGAGGTCGGAGTCTTCAGAGAGTAGTTCACTTGTGGAAAGAGGTCTCTCTCTCTCTGCGTGGAGCGGGATTCACAAAAATAGACCCGCCTCGCCGTCAAGTGACCTATGGAATGTTAGCCTCATTTCACGGCAGATTTCAGCCGATCTCATTTCACACCTGAGGGGGTCGGTGTGATGGACACGTGAAAAAAAAAAATCCCCTCGTCCTTTTGTCTGGCATCAATATTTCCTCAAGTGAGTGCGTTGGGATAATGCCGCCGAAAAGAGAATTGATGGCTGACAACCTTCACTGAAGGAGTTGATGAGGTTTGAGTTAATGACAGCCTTTGCAGAAGGGGGGGGGGCTTGGCAGTGACTGATGAGGGCTATTGTGTTACAGTATGGGCTAATTAGTGAAGAAGATGATGCACTTGGCTGGTGCTGATGTCATTGCAGATGCTGGGCAGAAGCCTGTCAGTCATTATTAATTTTCGACCTTGCCGTTTTTTTTTTCTTTCTGAAAATCTCATCAGGACGAAATCTACAGCTTGACTTGTTATCGCTTTCTCTCAACTTTTCATTTTTCTTTCTAATTCCTCCCTGCTTTGGCACAATGTCACGCTATTGACCGTGTCCATCACTGTCAGTACTTTAGTCCATGGATTGTCATTGCTGATACATCGAGGTGGACACTTTCCCCCTTAATTCCTTCTTCTGATTCTTCGTGCTGTCCTCACCTCTTCATCTATCCTTTTTCTCTCCTCCTCCTTGTGCTCTCTCCTCCTCCTCCTCCTCCTCCCTCTGGGCCAATCAGGCCACGCCTCCATGGCAACCGTCAGTTAGGGTAAAACATCCACAGATGGTGCTGAGTAGAGCGAGCAGCAGGCACACTACGAGATCAAGTGAGGGAGCGTGTGTTTGCGTGTGTGGATGTGTGTGTGCAGAGAGAGAGAGAGAGACATTGGATAACCACTGTATTGTGAAGCAGACAGAGTAGACTCTAGTAAAAACAGGGGGAAAGGACAAAAGAGAGTGTGTTCAGAGAAAAGCAGAGCAGTTTCAGAGAAGATCTGAGACAGAAATAGAGAGAAATACTAGGAAGAAGAAAAAGGGGAGGGAGAGAAACTCCCCCAGAGAGTAGTAGGTAAACCGCTGGTAAGCAAAAATTAATGACCTGACAAAAGAGCGCACAGCGTCCCAGTGTTGATCAGAGAGCCGCGTGGTAGAGGAGCTCTGCTATACACACACACACACAGATACACACCCACAAAGCGAGCCCCCCTTGCTGCTCTCCACTCATGATCGACACTCCCGCCGCACGCAGACACAAGTGCCACGCTGATCTAGCCAGAGGAGCGCTGGAGAGGAGAGGATTGCCACTGGCTCGCTGGACTTTGTCAAAGTAAAAACTTTTTCCTCTGGATTTTAGTCCTCCGTTTGCGTCGCGCTGCCCTCTCCAGCCTCCAGAGCAAAGATGAGCTGCAGGAAAAGGTGCAAACGGGAGATTTTCAAGTTCGCACAGTACCTGTTCAGACTCATCACCGGCACCCTCAACACAGGTAAGGCTGCTGCCGGACTTTTGACATTTCTCTCTCTCGCTCTCCTGATGCGTTGGTTTCCATTTGCTGTGATTCCCGGACTTAATCCCCCACCCCGCACAGGGTTGTTGTTGTTTTTTTGTCTTTTCCTGTCAGATCTGGCAAACTTAATCCATGGCTTGACAAAATTGATTTAGCAGGCAGGATGTAACCAAAGTCACGACTTCACACATGGGACGCTTTCGGGATACACATGTACTGTTAATGCCTCACAGTATCCAGTTTAAGTCTGCAAACCCGGCTGCAGCATTGAGAGGAGTGGGCTTTAATTTATTACAGATCAGTTTGTGTGCAGTGTATGCATGTGCAAGACGGAAAAATAAAGTTATAGTCTGCTGTAGGCACAGTTGATATCAATTAATGAAGCCAAAAAAAAAAAGAAAAAGCTGAAAAGTATGGAGGATGACATCAAACTGAGAAGAGGGCCATGCTTCATGCTTTATCTGATTGTGGCTCGTACTGGACAGTTGACACTCAGCCAGGAGCACCACTCGTCTTGCAGATGGCCTCTGATGCGGCGTTTGAGTACGGCTGTTAATAGCATTTGCGTGCACTAAGTTTAGGGATGTGTCACTCTCATTGTGTCATCTGCTTGTACATTTTATTTGTGTTAAATGTTCCAAGTGCAGTGAGCGTCCTCATGGGTTGGAACACTCAGAACAAGAGCAACATGCCGGTGACAAGCCATCCAAAATGACCCAAAATGAGAGGGAGATCGTTGTGGACTCTGACTCTGTTTGACTTAAACACAACAGTATCTTCGTCTGTTTCTTTGCCTGTGAAATGCTGCAAAGCTTGCTTCCCCTTTTGTCCCCAGGCACACACACACACACACACACCAGGAGCTTTTCTAATAAGAGGAGTGATAATGAATGAATGGTTTTAACAAGATTAAATCCTGGATTATAGTGGATTACCAGCAGATTACTCCATGAAGAGTTCAGTGCAGGACAGAGGTTGCCTGCAGTAACATACATTGATCTCTGACATGTATTACACTGATATGCATCAAAGTCTTGCCATTGATTATTTATATGCATTATCCAGTCAGTGTTGTGATTGCGTATCCTCAGTGTTCACAGTGCAAGATGCTGTTATCATGGTGGACTAGACAGATGATATTTTGGGGAAAAACATGACTGCATTGGCAGCGTACATGTTAGACAACCTTGTCTTTGCGTGGCGTAATGCAGCTGTCTTGTTGTTCCGTTAATTGAGTTGCATTGACGAATCATTTGCGGATTATCTCACCTCATGAGTGAGATGGTGCTCAGCCCTGGAAATGTGCTACAGGAACTCGCTAATGAATTTCCACCTGCTCCTGTGCAGAAATGTAAACAGGGTGACTATGATCTTACTTGCACTCGCTCCTTAAAAAAACGTTTAAAGATTGTAAAAACACATATCCAGTACAAACATTTGATAACAGGGGATTTCACAATTATTCTGCTACCTGAAGCAAAATTTCGGTGCAACTATGGCTGATTTTATACAAGCTGTACTTGACCTTGGAGACAGAGGAAGGGGCATCGTAGCCTTAGATCCACCAGCGGGCTGAACCCTAAAAATAGTAGGTGGCATCAGCTTTCCAATCACACCAATTAATTTAGCCTCAGTGGGAGATACTAAGCCTCAAGGAATTATCTATCTGAAGGATGTAGCTGTTGGTTTCCATAGCTACCAACAGGTTATAGTGGTGACATTACAGTGCTCATCTAGTGATTATAATGGTGTTAAATAATTTTCTTTAAGCTTTGCACAACGACAGTGAACATATTGTTGCTGCACTCTGCAATATTGGCTACACTGTTTGGTTAGGTGCAAGCTCGTGGTCTTTAATGTCAGTATGTGTACCTATTAATTATTGATAATGATAAATAGAACACCGGACTTATTTCCCTTTGGAATAAGAGCCCAATAACTCTTAGGCATGCTGAGTCAGAGAAAATATTCTTTTTATTGACCACACTGTCTGCTGATTATTGCTTGGGCTGTTATTTCCTGAACCTTCTCTCTCCACGCATAAACCTCAAATTCCCATGTGCAGCGTAATGTGATCATTAATTTTGTTAATAAAGTACTACGGAGCCAGACTAATAGCCTCCATATAAGTCTGTTGTCTATACAATCAACTTTTAAAGTCGATTCAATATGTTGTTTCCGTGACCATTAAGCATGAGTCATGAGTCATATTGGTAATCTCACATCTTGTTGTTGATTTATTTTCAACCAGAAGCTGTGTGGTGAAGTCATAAAACAACACATTAGACATAAAGAATTATCGAACCAGTTATCAATCAGTCAGTAGAAATGTCATTTCCCCTTGGATGGATCCGTTCCTCCGTGAGTGCGGCGCATTAACTTATCTCACGCAGACTGGGCTATAGATGATTATAAATGGAGTTCGACCAGAGCAAAGCTGGCTCGGCCATATTTGGTTGACCAGGGGCAGAGAGTGATAGATGAAGTCAGTTAGCAGACCATGGGATTTTAATTGAGATGTTAATTCATTGTGCTGGAATGGGCCCTCAGTCACTGCTTCATTGATCATTTACTTCCCATGGCTGGCACAAACATATAGGATAATGGTAAAAGCATGATGTAAGAGAACGGTGCTGTAATCCTAAATGGCATAAATGCCTTTTGCAACTTGTATGCATAAGCTTTCAATGTCAAGATGTTGGTTGCATGTCCAGCTTCACTTTGTGCATCGTTATCCTTGAACAACCACACAGTCATAATAATAATCAAAGAGGAGTTATTTTGTTGTAGTGGATGGTCGAGTGTATTGGCTGATATGTCTTCAGGGAGGCACATTAGCCCATTTATTGATCTGGGGAAATGTGCCCTACTTGCAGGGCAACTGTTTGTATGGATACAGTGGGTACAGTAGGCCAGCAATTCCATTTGTATTCATGTCACTGTGTTAGAACCGCTGCCCAGTAGGCCTTGAATTTTTCAGCTGGAATCTGCCAGTGTGAGGGGGAAAAAAAAGAGGGAGAAACAAATCACAGATACACAGGCTCCCAGGTTATAAATCCTAACAGCACTGTCAGCACTTCTTCAATATATTAAAAAGGCAGAAACACATCCGTTGCTCACACCAGGGGAAATCTCCACATCTCCTCCAACACTGAAAATACAGTTTTCTCTGCGAGGAGAGGAGAGAACGACGCCAATGAACTGTGCACCGCCGCACTTATTAGGATCGCTTAGACGCCCTAAACCCGTGTGATTTATGAAGCTCACTCTTAAATGACACAATTTCTTTGCCTTTCCTTTATCTCATCAATACCACTGAATGTGCAGGGAGTTTTCTTTTTATGTGTCATTTCTACCCCTTTTCAACCAGCGCCATGCATTGCAGTATGCAGTAAATCCTCTATTTGCTTTGAATGAGAGCAGTATTTTTTTTAATCTTTCTGCACATCTCTAATTCTTATGTTTGACTGTCTGGTGCAGCAGCTTTTGTAAGACATCATCCTTTATTTTATATTATCACGTCAAGCTCAGATACTCGGAAATGATTCCAGCATATCGTCTGACATGGCAGCCCATGCCCTTTCAACCTGTCCACTCACCCTCTTCAACAAGACAAGTCCCAAAGATGTCTCTGTCCTTGAAATACACACACCTTGAGAAACTTTGCTTGGTTGAACTTTTCTCTGTCAGGGCTTTAATGGCTCTCTGAGCTTTAAGCAGCTTGTATTGATTTCAAGTAATTTGATTTAGCTTGTGAATTCAATTGCTCTGAGATCTGAGGAAATAAATATTTCCTTGCCCATGTCCTTCGTAATTGAACAATGGCAACATCTCAGTGGTTCTAAATTATTATGAACCATGTGTGCGGGATTGCGGTAAATGCCATGCCGGCATTTATTTCTCTGGGCTCCTCTCTCAAGAGGAAGTGAAATCAGATATTTCATTTTTATTGTTTCTTCACAATGCAGATGCTGGCTTGTGTTCCACCGCTGTTTGTTTTTTGCATTTTGTGCATTGCAGCTCAGTTGTGCAGTCTAAAAATTTGGGTAAGAATCACAGTGGTAAGTCCTTTTTCTATCAGCTCTTATGGAGGATCCTCCAAAGCTCCTTGGTCTTGGAGGTTCCAAAGGTAAATCAAGTACCCTAAGCTCTTGTGCGTTTGCGTTTCTGCTGCACCCTGGGAACAGCGAGCTCAAGGCAGATAAGGAGGAGGTGCCTACTTATTTTGCTTATGGCCGACAGTAAACAGTAAACATGGAGGATGTCAAAGCTGTCGTTATGTTCATGATTATTTACTACCGTGCCGCTTTGATGTTGAATTTGCTTTTGGAGAAGAGACGTACGGAGATTGAGCGCAGTAGAAAAGCAAGAGCTGAAAAGAGCAAACTGCTTTTATGTAAGGTAATGGAGATAGACTGTGACAGGGCATGCATTCACAAACAGAGACTGATGGCATGTTTTTCTTTCAATTACTAGCTGAAATATTCTCTTGATTGAATGGTCCTTTAATGTGCATGCAGTTGCTCCCTCCTGTTTTTAAAAACGATGCATTCACGTTGCCTGCATCATACACTTAAAGTCAATTAAAATCCCACCCAGCAGCCCCCATAAACTTGGAGAGTCCTGCCTCACTTGCAGGGTCTATTTTGGGTCTCTATTTGGAAGCACCTACCAGGTCATCCTGGCTCACTGAGATGCTCACCCGATCACCAAGAGTCTTGTCTAAAACGTAGCATGCTTTTGTTGCTTTAGTTTGAGAAATTATTGTGTATCACTTCACCCAATTAACAGAGCCTTTGTAAAGAGTTCTTAAAGTTTTCATAATTTCCTGCATAAACACGGGTCCTTTTAATTATGAATAAAAAAATAGCTCTTATGTGAGTTCAAACAGGCCTGCAGTATTCAAACTCCCCTTTAGGGATTAAGTCGTTTAAGTCTCTGCATGTGGCCTTTGCGTGTGAAAATGTGCTACACTTCAAAAAGCAGTACAGTGTAAAAAAGGTTTTTGGTGACTTTTTGGTGAGTATTTGTGATCGCATACACGCGGTGGCCTGCCCCATGACGCCAGGACTCGTCTTTGTTTCCCTCTCTTTGGTTTCCTGATGGCTATTAGCAGGTCATGTTCCACCTGTCCCATGAGGACAGGGCGTTCAAAGCCCATAATCCCTGACCAAACACTGAATATTTGATACCCGCAGGCAGATTGGGTTGGCATCATGTCTGTGCAATGGTGTCCCATTCTGAGCATCAAGAGAAGACTCGCTATTTAATTCTGCCATCTCTATCCACTGGGGCGCAGAATAGAGATTAGCCATCATCTATTTGTAGTGCTTACTGTTGATCCCTGCAGTGCTCATGAGTATACGCCGCTCTGGTATGGACGGTGACAGTGCAGACACATGCAGACATTCAGTACGACGATTGCGAGTGTTGCTTGCCGGTTTGTAGATTAACTGCTGCCCTTTGTGCTGGTTTTAAAGTAATTTCCTGAAGTTTGTGAACTTGTTCGACCTCTGCAGGACTCTTCGAAATATTAAATTGGCACTGAATGAGCAAGGGAGCTTCCAATATTTCCTTCCAATATTTTTTTATTTCTTCAGTTGCTTACGAGCTTTGCTTTTAAATTCACAGCGATGTAAAAAAGCACTTAAGTTATTTATTTCTTCCCATAAAGTGGTGTATCATGAGTGCAGGGATGCGCTGTGCTGTGCACTGTATCTGTTTTAGCTGGACACTTCTCCCTTGTTGGACAGGCTCAACAATAACAGATGGCTAGCCGAGTTGCATAATGTTTCCTTTCACACCCAGTGAACTAACATGGCATCTGCTTGATTACCTGAGAAGCATCTGTGTGCAACACAGGAGGAGGTTTGATGTTCGTGTTCACACGATGCAACACATGATGACTTCCCTATTGTTATGCTTAGCTCATTTTACAGAAAATGTCATCCCAAAATCTTCTGCAGTGCAATTTTGATCTAATTCCTTTTGAACTGCCCAAATGGCAAGTGGGATTTTGCAGAAGTGTACTTTCTCACAGAAAACCCAAAGAAGCTAATGAGCCAAACGCACAGACAGGCCATAAATGACAATACAGAGCATATCAAATGACTTTAAAATAATTATAGTGGCAAGAATTAAATTATCAGCATCCAAAGTGATGACATGCTCATTCTAAATGGCTGTATGGTCTCAAAACCTTTCCAGCTTCCTTTTGAGAACACTTTGAAGAAAGACATTTTCTAACATCCTTAATACCAATACACCTATATTTTCAACCATGTGGGAGGACACCAATAAGAATTCATATTAAAGGTGTGCACTATGCTTTTTTTGTCACTACTGAGTAAGCAAATGCAGTAACGTGGCTCAGTGACATGCCCAACACTGCCTGACGTGATGCAACAGCTGATTAGGGTGTTGTTGTGAACCAGATGTCAAAACATAACCGCCAAAACATCACCGCAAAGCCCCTTACATAATGGAAAAAGGAGAGCATGTATCAGTTTCAGCCGGAGCTGGCACACTTCTAACCTTCCACAGTGACCTTTCACCATGACCCCTTTCCCACAGTTCACTGCCTCTTGGCTATTCACATTGTCCTCTTCTTGCAGTTTCTGGTTTCTATTGTTGTGTGTCTAAGAGTAGGGCAGATTCTTGGACTCGCTGGGGCTTCACACGGCGCATTATCAGACCTTAGATGTCCTTAAAACAGAGTTAGACGTCAGATATTGTCTGGGACAGAGTCCAGTCCTGCTTACCTGACTGGAAATGAGTGAAGGGCTGTCCAGGACAATCACCTGTGCAGGTAAGACAATCTGCCCAGGGTTATGTAAAAGAAGAGAGGGAGAGTGTAGTGGAAAATGAAATGTCATCACCAACTTCAGTCTACAAGTCTTTGTGGAGCCAGAGTAAGAATATTCGTTCACCTGTCTGTTCTTTTAGATAAGGAGTGGGATGTGGAGGATAACTTATTCCAAGGTTCCAAAAAAAGTTCCCAAAAGCATCAGGGCTCTTCACTGAAACAAAGCCTCACTGCCTGAGCCAACTCTTTGCAGCTTTTTTTTATAGTGGTTCCACGGTAATCCCTCTCTCCCACACCACCCCTGCAATTGAGTACCTTGTTATTAATTAGATGTAAAACGAATAATTAGACAATGATGAGCTTGTCATATAAATGTCACCCCTAGGGTTGAAAGAAGTGATTACTGCTTCCTGTGCTGAGGGACTTGAGTCAGACTTTTTGTGTATGCCCCCGCATCTTCACTCCAACACATCCTGTTTCTTAATATACATACGTCGGTATTGTTTCTCCCTTGCATGCTGCAGGTATTATTCTCTAAGAGTAAAAAATGCCAGTTCAAGGTAAAAAAAAACATGCAGCCATAGAGAAACTGTGACCCCAATTACGGGACATTTCTGAGCTTGAAATTGGTGGAGGAAAAAGAAAAATATGATTTCAGCTCTGAATAAAAGTTCTATATTTTTAGTATATGAGGACCTGCAACAAGTGAAATTGCATTTATATTTGCAGAGTGTGATATTTTTATGCTTGTGCCAATGGTGCAACACCACCAAAACATCCACCAGCATCTACAGGTTGCCTGGATTGTATTTTCTTTCGTTTTTCTGTATTTGCATTTGGCCATAGCCTCTGGTTATCCCAGCTCGCTGTCCATTCAAATTTAGCCCCTCCAGCCAATGTAATCAGTTTTCCCATTTGCGCTAATGTTTGTAAATGAGAGTCCTTGTGAGTGGAAAGAATGGTCAGGTTATTTATAGCAAGTTTGGAAAGCCTGTTTATGAGGCTCTGTTGTGCTCTGAGCCAGTAGCAGAGTGAAATATCATCCATACTCTTTTTCTTTGATTAAGCTAGATATGTATGTGAGGAGAGAACCAATGTTAGTGTCATTTGGACTAAAGCCAAACAGCATTGAAAAACCGCAGAAGCACGACTGTGCCCTTTTAGATCAACAGCAATTATAAGGGAGTATAATTTGTTTGGGCTTGGTTTGTTTTCTTTATTCATTGTTGTTATCGCCTCAGAGAATAGTGCCATTACTCCAGAGCCTTGCCCTATCTGTCCTGGCTCTCCTTCAAGTGATCATTACCGTTGTTAAGTTAAATTAAAAAGTTTGCGGCCCCTTCCACTATCACTTCTCTCACTTAGCTCGCTCACTCTCAATCCCTCCTGCTCGCTCGTTGTCGAATTCTGTTTACATTCACGCTCAGAGTTACCTTTTCCTCCTCTGTCTAACTCCAGCTTGTAATAATTTTATTGTATGCCGCCTCTGAGGCTTTTTCTGCTCAGATGAGTTCCTTCAGGCCTTGCCAATGTTCCAAACGTGAACTCTCTGCCCCAGACGGTCTGTGATACGAGAGACAATGTCCCCTCCACGCACTGTTAGCTGGCAATTACTGGAACTGAAGCCCTGTCACTGCTCTCTGCCAACAAAAGGAGAATCAATGCACCTTGGAGGGTGGGAGTGGAGCCTCTAATGAAACCTCAGGAACTTAGTATCATTAATACCCTCTCCCATAGACAGATTTCATCATGCTAGCATCATGTACTGTGCTTGTAAAGTGTCATTTTGCTGACAAGTGCTGGTAGAGTAGAAGCCCTTGTACTGATTACATCATGCTTGATTGAGGCACTTTTCTTGCCGCACTCCAACTGGATTTGCGATTCTCAGATTGCTTTCTTTCATATTTCATTTTCCCGAAGCAATAACAAACTACATGGCTTCTGCTCCATGATGAAATGACTGTTCTCGAAGGCTTTCTTTGTATTATTTTTTGATTGAAAGTTAAAACAGATCCCTTCTCCTTCGCAAAAAGCTACGTGCTCTCACCAAATGTCAAGTAGTCAGATAAACAGAAGCAATGAAAAGATGGACAACAGGCAGGACGTGAATGACGGCCTCTTATGCCTACACACTGCAGCTTTTGACATTTTCAGCGTGTAGCAGTTCACTTGACACCTTGCCGGCACTTTATCTCTGTGATTCATGACCCTAATACCTCTCTTGCAAACTTGTTCTTACATAAATATTGTTGGTGCTGCTTTGCACAATTCTAAACCCGAACAGAGTTAAGGCAAGACAACCAGATTTGGATTAAATTGTTCAAGATGGATGTGTTTTATTTTCAGTGATTATATTGTTGCTTATTGCAACGTGGCTTTTCAGCACTAGAAGTTTCAGACAGGTGGTAATAATCTTGTAGACCCATTATCTCATTTTTGGGGAGTTTTTATTTCAGTCAGCAAGTTAATAGAGTGCACTGTATCAAGAAAATAAAACGTGCGAGCGTATGAACCGACAGGTTGTGTAAATACTATTTCACCCCATAATTACACCTTGTTGCTTTTTTATTGTTCTGCAAGCAGCAGCTTTTTTTTCTCACATTGGTGTGTCATTGGATGAGAGTCAGGCGCAGCTGGCTTTGAAATAGCTCCAAAAGAGAGGCTGCGCACGTTTGCACATGTGCCCACACCTGCATCTCGTTCGCTGCTGTTCTCACTCGACAGACCACGGAGCTGTTGTGAGGCACTGCAGTGTCGAACAGTTACAATTTGGCATCAATATGGCTTCTGTAACCGAGATAAATACTTGAGTGGAGATCACTTTGGCGGATGGTGTTCTGACTTTGGTGGCCAGAATGTGTTGTAGACTCAATTTTATTGGACTACAGTGTGCAGTATCTACCTCAGTGCTCAGCCAGCCAGACCTCAGCCAGATGTTTATGCATGTACAGTTAATGTATAATTTCATTTTTGTGTGATTCCTTTTTAATTTCCCTCCATAGCCCAAATAGCCCGGCTGCTCCAGAGGTCAAGCCGAGAAAATGAACTTGTTTCCCAATGCTGTTCTGTTTTTAGAGACCCAGCCCTGGTCTGAGGGGACTCTGTGTGTCTGTATGGGGGGGAGACAGTGTTCTGAAGCTTGGATGAGTGGGCTTGTG
>OMLF01011778.1:14612-50858 GCA_900302615.1 Holocentrus rufus
TCTCAGCAGTCAAGCCGTAATCTTCACTGTAGGCATGTAAGTCAAGGACACTACAACCTAGCACCTAGTCTATAGGGGTCATGGATGGGGTGGGAGGGTGACTGCTTCACGCCAAGATTAATCCCAGATATCTCCCACCGCTCCAAAGCGCCCCCCACCACCACCACCACCACCACTCTTCCCACATCTCTGTTGCAAACTGGTGTAATCAGTCACTCTGCCTAGCAGGGCCCATTGAGGACGGCCATGCAGAAAATGGAGCACCTTCTCCATCATTCCTCCGACAGGCCCACCCCTGGACCCATTACTTACCTGGCCCCGTCTGTGTCAACACCAGGCAGGTGTAAACAGGGAGGGATCTTGTCTGCATGGCAGCAGTGTGAAAGTCTAAGATGTTAATCAGCCTCAGCTTGAGTGCCTCCATTAGACCAGACAAGCCAGGCTGGTGTGCTGCAGGTATCACTGGTCCTTGTGGTGTACTAAAGGTAGCACTGGTACTTAGTGCTTTTATGTGCATGCGTATCTGCTACATGGCTCCGAGTCCGAGTGTGTTGGGCTTAAGGAAAATTGCACACTGAAATAAAGGTACATTGTGTTTCTGGTGCAGATTACGTTTTGTAGATTTTAATTTCATTATTCTTTCTGTAAAATTGCCAAACTCGATGCATGGAGAGCAGCTGTGGCCTAGATAGAGCTTAAGGGAAAAAGAAATGTCCTCTCCCTCTTCCCATGCTGGATGTGTTCCTGTATGTTTATTTAACATCAGTGCAAGTTCTATTAAATGCCATTGTGGCTGTGCTGAGAATATCTGCCAGTAACATCTGTAACTTTTGGCTAGTTAGCTGTATTATGATCAAAATATAAAATCAAACAACAAACACCAGAAACATAAAGTTAATTGTTAATCCAGTGTTTTAAATAGTATTAATGTGATTTAGGCTGCTGTTTTCTTTAAGACACTTTTTCCCCAGGAGTAAGATGAGAGACAGAAAAGGGAAAAATATTATTTCATCAAAAGAGGTGCTTATCTCTGAATTTGAGTGGCCGGGAAGTATTTAAGACAACACTTATTGTACGTACAGTATCTTGACCCTTGAATGTATTTTATGACATGAGTTTGTCATTGTGAGCTCTAGATTTAGCTGAACCAAATGCACAGTCCTGTAAGAGTGCGGTACACATCACCGTGTTGCAGAGCTGCTAAGACAGATTTCCAAGCTGTTTTCTTTGACACGTTTAGACATGATGCAGCAAAATGCAAAACACCTTGAGCGGTTGAAATGCTTGCAGCTCAGCGTGTGAATGCAGCAACGAGAGGGAGAGGAGGAGGTGATGAATGACATCCTGAACAACAACGCATCCTCCGTGGAAGCAAGGTATCATTTAGCATTTCTCTTTGCTCCGCTGCATTTTCCACGGACCACTGAAACCCTCGCAGATTCAATTTAAATGCAAAGCAACAGAGGAAAAGGTGTTTGTGTTTGCCATTTACAGTGCTCTTGCCTCAGCAGTTGCAGCCGAGGCCAATCTCTCAGTTCACAGTGGCCACAGAGCACACTGACCGTTCTAATGCCTCTCACTGACTGCTTGATACATTAAATTTGTTCCTAACTGGGATGGATGGCCCTTTTGCTCTTATGCCTCCGCTCGGCTCCTTCGTCCTATTTTGCCTCTGGTCGTCATTTTCCGTCTCTTCTGTGATTAAACTCTGCCACTGAAGGAAATCTTTGGGGGCAGAGTTTAATCACTCCGCCCCCGATGGAAATCTTTTCCTCCAATCTGATCTGCAGTAATAGAAATCGTGCATTGGTGATCACCATTGATTGGCTTCGGACTGGGCCAAAATTAAATTTTACAACATCTTTGACCTAATGCCTCAATATTGATATTGTGACAGTATTTTAAAAGTGACTGTTAGTAATGTGGATATAATGTCCAAGAGGCAAAAAAACATCAACAAAAAAAAAACAGCCAAATAAATACACCAATTTAAACCAGTCCAAGCCACACCAGACCCTGGTTCATCACATCAGACAGCTCGGGACTGTTGGAGCTGCAAGACTCAAGAGATTTATTTGTCACCTGCATAATTGTACATGTACAACAGTGAAATGACATTGCAACAACTTCGGCATCTGTGCAAGTAGCAAACACAAGATAAAATGAAATAAACACGAGGCAGCCCCTGACCGGGTGTACAGGGCCTCAGGAGCTGTCCAATTAGTCAGTCTGAGGGGAACTATAGTGTTAAACCCTGAACTGTAATCAACTGCACATGTGAACACACATGCACACACACGTGAACCGTTTCAAGATCAAGAGATGCAATCTCCCTCAATAAAAGAGCATGAAGAATCGTTCACTCTCCTGAAAGAGACATGGGCTCCTGCCTCTGGGCACACGGGAAATTAATGAATGTGGTCACCATTACTGTCATAGATCTTTGTGGCAGACGCTGTGATGCACCTTACACAACATTTATGCAGAAATTTTACCCCGACTCTTTCCCCATCTTGCAAATGAAGTGATTATCTTCTGAGGCAGAAGATAAGGCTTGAACCCAGACTTCTGCCACTGCCAAGCTTAAAAGCCTTGGTATAAAACAGGCCTCCAGGGTCAGTCCATCCTCATGAATTTTGCTGAGGAATCATGCTATAAATATGGCTGTGACAGAAATTATTCACAGCTCAACAACAAGCTTGAGAGATGCAAAGTCATTTCATAGTCCTGTTCTTGATGGTAAGTAATTGTATGAATGTATGATGAACGTTTGACTGACATTTTTGACTGTGACATAATCCAGTATATTTTGAAAAAAGTCTGAAAAAGATAATCATGATAATAGCCAACATAGTTTTTTAAAGCAGCTTCAAGGAGTTTTTAACTGGTTATGAAACAGTCTCAATTTAATGCTGACACCTCTGCCTGTTCTTTTAACTTGATAATGAATAAACTATTAATAAAACCCAAAAATGGTAATGACACTACTTTGGAACTTGGCCATATAGTTTTTTGTTAAAGCATAACCCAATTCTCCTGGAGTTTTAAACCTGTTCACACCACACATGTTTGAAGCCATGTGTTTGAACTCTGGATAGTTTAGTCCTTTAGTTTTTTGGCAGGGGAGAGAAATGCCATTTGGACCCGAGTGCACACCAAATAAATGCAATGAGATGCCTGAAAATGTGTGTGTCAGTTTGCCATCCAAGTGAACTGTTATGTGGTTGGTTAGGAACGACAGCATATTCCCAACGGTCTACTGGAAACGACCCCAGACTGCTCGCTTTCATGGGTATAAGGAGACAGCTGATGACATCTGATAGCCAGCAGCTACTCATGCTTGGAAAACCTTGCATGACAAAATGAAGCAAGAACAAACTTCAGTCCTGATCGATGCCCCTGTTCAGCTTTTCTTTTTTTCTTTTTTTTTTTTTAAGACTCGGGGGGAACGTATGTCACTCACTAACTTACTGACCTATTGAACTTTTTTTTGGCAACATCTAAACTTTGCTAGGGACTGGGTCCCTTAAGCACAGCCCTGCTGCTTTTTTTGTTGTTGTTGTTTTTTTGTTCTTGACTGATATGAACACCAGAGCAGGTAAATTACAGCCAAGAGTCCATTAAAGCCCATCATGTTTAGCTGATTTCCATAATTTGACAAATAGCGGGATGACAGATCAAAACTCTGTCCAATGTACAAACTACTTATGTGTCCATGTGACTCTTATTGGACTGTATGGACATAAACAGTTTGAACTATTCCATCAGGTTTCAAAGTAAGAAAGCAAACTCAAAGTGTGTTTGCCCCCTTATTGGGAAGTTGCGACTGGTTTAATTCATTCAGACTAAGATTGCTACCAGCCCAAGTCTTTGGTAAAAGGCATTAGTCAACGAATAACAGAGGAATTCAGTAAAGATGTTCAGTAGGTCACCAGTTTGTTTATTGTGTGTGTTGGAGGTATAAGCACATTTTTTGTTTGCAGCTTGCTGTCAGGGTTTGATATATGCATCCTGCTCACTGAAAGGATGCAGAGGATGAATGAGCTTGTTGTTGCTGTTTTTATGTGGTGTGATAGAAAATGAATGTGTTACCGAAGCCATTCTGATCTATTGCTTTATTGGAGTGGGAGAACATGTGTGTGCCCATAGCCATGCTGATAGGCATAAGATAAATGAAATGAATGCAGCTTCTGGTTCATTCCTGAGAAGGGGCGGCATGTGAACCGCTGTGTCGTTAACACGCTACGATTAAAGGGAAATTGAAAAGACATTTGAATTGTGCTTGAACAGTAGGGCGTCCAAGTAAGTAGCAACTAAGTGCTTTTATCAGCCCTAGTGCACTCCTCATTATCAACCACATCACAGCATGGGGAGGTGGCTAACTAGCATGCTAATTATTGCCACGGTGAAGTTTTACCCATCTATCCTTGGGATCATACTTCATTTATAGTGTTATATGTTACAATATTCTTTTTTTGAATGTATAACTCAATGCCTGAGGCGGCCTCAGTACAAACGGGAACATGTGGGACATTGCATGCTTTTGCGCACGTCTTTTGCATGTATTAGCAGTAATGAAATCATGACTGCGGGTATTTATTATAGCCATGCTTTATTGTGGCAGCACTTAATTGTGTAAGGTAGAGTCACAACACAATCAAATTTACATAATGCCCACTTTATTTTTAACTCCTGTTTATCCAACCTCAGATTGCCTATTATTAATTTTTATTAGCGTTCCACTTTAAATTTTCATGAGGACTCTGATTTAGAGTCTGCCTCTTCAGTTTAGTTGTGTGGCGAGCTATGACTTTATAGTTATAGGGCAAATAGAGATCACCAGAGTACGCCCTGGCTGGCTGCATTTGAAGCAATATAGCCTGGCCCACAATGCACTGAAGGACAATGCCATCAAAGACAAGGCACTCTTGGGGAGGCTGATATTGTCTGTCCCGCGGGGGTAGTGGTGTGGAGTTTCAATCTGTTAGGAGGCTAGATTTCTGTGCCATGTTTGATACTGGTATTGTGTATGTAATCAGACACTTATGGGTTTTGATCAGGCAGTATGCAGAGGTTTAACAGAGCAACGCTTTGCTTTGAAACATGTCTGGTATTACTTGGTCCTGTGTAGTACCTCAGCACATATTAGCCATTTAGATGCAACAAATACTTTAGAGTGTATTATATTTTTTAATGATAGCTTTACAGTTATATTAATTATTAAAGTTGTTGCTGGTCTTTTGTCTCACAAAATTTCAAAGCCCTTAACAAGGGTTTTATTAATGATAATGATCAATTGCTTGTAATTTTCTGACAGATTACAAGCCAAATACATGCATGCATATTTTATGAATGGAAAAAAGAGAATGATTATTTGGAAATCTCTTTGAGAAAATACCGCACTGAGATCAAAAAGAATCTACATTTCATCGTTCATTATGAGAAAAGGGTGCAGTCTTTTTACAGGATGTCCGCAGCACAAGATCTCGTCATGCATTTACCGGACACTGTGTGCAGGAAAGAGCTTTAGTGACAACAGGGGACCTTTACACTAAGTGCATTCTTTTGTAATTAGATCTGCTGGAGTCCCAGTGGTAGATGTAGCCACCATATGGGCAGTCCAATGGAGGATCTTTCTGAGGCAGTTTGTCATGCTACCTGTAGTAAACATGTTGAACAAATCAGCAGCAAATTCCTAGATAAATGAGTATATCCAAATTCTCTTTGATGTTGTGTTCTTTTTGGTTAGCACTGTTGCATGTCGAAATTAAATAAAATCATTGAAAGTTTTGGAACAGTCATGGAATTTAATTTTGTTGTCTATAATGTTATTAATTACAGTAATCTTCCATGGATAATCTTCCACGTAATGTTTTGCTGACTTTCTGCAGCTGTTGGCATGATGTAAGATGTCGATGGTGCGTAATGTGACTATTTTATAAATTTTATTATGGGTCCTTGAAAAGTCTTGGAAAAGTTTTGAAATCATAAATCTCTGTTGAACTGACTTTTGACTTTTGATTGGTACTGTATATACATGTCTGTATATATAGTAATGTCAGAGAATGAGATGAAAAGAATTTTTTCAGAGTCATATTATTTTATCATTGCTCGATAAAAAAAATAAATGGACAGTAATCTGGGGCTAAGAGAAGCCATGCCATTCCTGCATTGAAAAACGAACTTCCTCTCCTAGACAGTTTGCTCTGCCACCCGCAGCGTGTGGGACTGTAGTCCTGCCTGTTCTGATTGAAAAATTGTAATTGACTTGATTTGATGCAAGAGTCGTTGTAATAATGGTGGAGAAAACAACACCTGTTAAGTTTTGGAACACAATGGTAATTAGTAACAGGACACACTAATTACGGCCCCATGGGTGACCACACCTACTCAATTTCACAAAGTAATTGTTCTTTGTAAACAGAGAGTGAAGCCAGTTTTTAGTCTGGTCCTTTGTTCCACTTTGTTCCAGTGGAAATCTATTTAATTTATTTTCTGTTTTTGTCACTGCAGCACATATAGGCTATAAATCTTGAAACATCTGTTGCTGGTCTGTGGAAATGTTGGCGCCAAGCTAAATTACAGTACTTCCAGGTTCATGTTTAATGGTGGACCCCATTACACATGAAAAATGGGCACTGTTCAGTAAATGGTTGGCTAAATCCAGAGCCTGGAGCAACCACGGTGAAAATGTACTGGTGAGAGAGAGAGAGAGGGGACACCTTGGAGGTTGATGATAGCCTCCACTAAATATGCTACATGGTGTCTTGTGATGTGTTCCCCTGGGAATATCAAGTTTGTTCGCAGGTACTTCCACACTGAAAAATGCATTCGCACAGTATGTTATTTTTATGGCAGAGAGAAGCCTGTGGAATGTGTGACTGTGAAAATCCATTAGGCCCTGGACAGATGGGCTTGTTACAGACTCTTCATGGTGTCAGCTTGTCATGAATTCAGATGTGAGAGGACGGTATTGGCGTTATGAATGATGTTTTCAACAGGTTACACTGAAGTGATTTTCCTTTCCAAGTCTGGACCGCTGAGAAGATATAAAGATATATAATGCCTGTCTGACGAGGCTGCAGTTTTTTAGGTTAACTGCAAGATCAATTTTGGGGAAAGCCATATGGAGCTAGAAATTTGTATTCCCATGTTATCAGCCGCAGTAATTCCCCTAAACAAGGTGGACAGCAAATTATCTATGACCTCAGCTCGTTATTAACACGAGGAACGTTTTTCTTCCCTGTGCGGTTTGTCTCCAGTGAGACACTGGATGTGAAATGCTACGCTCTGGAGGGAGAGGAGCCTGCCACACGCAAACAAACCCGAGCAAGAAGGGGCCTCATTATCGATCGTCAGTGTTGCGTTACCCAGTAGTACGCAGGAAAACACACACTCATCAACAATCAAACACACGCAGACAAGCGGGGAGGAAGCACTCGACACGTCACAGAGGAGATCACATTTCCCATCAGGCCCCTACCCTGCCCCATGCCGACTCTCGGGCCCAGGCCTCAAGTGACAACCAGACAAATTGGTCTTGAAGAAGTCCAGAGGCAATCTGAGCACGCCACTCGCCCGCAATTACTTGTCCTTTAACAAAACGATCAATGTGCTCAGCGAATCTGACCGTTGCAAGCAGGGGACGAGCTAAAATAGACTCTCTGGATGGGGAGATAAAGCCCAGGACTGAGGAGCAAGTGAAGGGGGCTCAGAAGGTAATGTTTGATATGAACGGGCAGTCAGTCCCTCCAGCTTGAGATGTCCTCAAGCTTTGACTCGGAGTTGTTCAGCTCTGATACGTGAAAGCTGCAGGTGAAGTGTTATTTTTTTTTGTTTCTCCCTAGTTCACTGCCAAAGAACCTAAATGACTATGGGACATGCAAAGAGTTTTTAATTTTTTTTGTCTTCCCCTGATAATAACGAAAAAACCTAATCATGAAAATTATGATAAGCGGATTAACTGAATTCAGGCTGTTAGACAATTAAAGCGCACTATAAATGTAGTTTTAGTCCCACAATGATTCAGCCAGACAGGGATAGAGGAACATTACATTCTCACCAGCCTTGGCCCCTCACTAGATAGTCACCTCACGTGCTGGCTGCTCTGATTGCCTACCACTGTTTTATAACCCTTGCACGGTAGAACCTCTACTAATACTAATGGCCCCTGCTTTGCAAGTCTGATTAGTCAACGATAGTGATATAATGGGCTATCAAAATGAATCATGACTAGGGCACTGGAAATTTATGTGTGTTCCTTTGTAAAAACACTGATGCACATTGATATCCTGTAAATTGCTCACAACTGGCGAGACACAACAAATGCCAGATAGGGTTCTTCATGAATATTTGCCAATGAACAAAATGATCCCTTGTATATGTCCGCAGTATGTAAGTGACATTGCCACCCTGCCGGTGTTTTTTCTTTTTTTTTTTCACAGCAGATGGCCACTGCAGTGCCTTTACTGTGGCATGTTGCCTGTCACCGGGATCGTGGGGGCGTTGCGTGGGTTAATACGCTGCTGCTGTTGCGTCTGCTTTGACAGAACAGTGTCCTAATGCTTGTACATTTCTAGGGGACTTGTGCACACGTGGGCTGTGGGCTGCAATCACACACAGTGTGTCACCATGGCAAATTAACACTTTATCCTCATATACACTCTGTTCAGTGAGGGTCAAGGTAGTTTTGAGAAAGTAGGAATTAGTAATGCATATTTTTCAGTAGGCGTAGTGCATCATTTCCTTTTTCCAATAATGAGGAAATAATTATTCAAGTCAGTCAGGTTACATCAATAATTCAATCTTGACAATATCTTACAAAAAAACCCTTTAAGCTGTGTTTGGGTTGAGATTCCTTCCTGTCATTTTGTTTTAAAAAAAAAAAAGTTGCAACACATGTAGGAAAATTAGGCCTTTTCCTGTATGGACTTTTGATTTGTTCATTTCAGGATTTCACCAGGTCTTTACTCGGCCTGATCGCATGTTACTAACTGATAAGTTAAAGGGGAGTACAAAATGTAATAGTTTTCTCTGACTGTACTGACTGATTTCTGCAATTCTGGAGAAAACAAGGGGCAGATCCTTGCCACACAATTTTGCACAAACACTGGGCTCAGCGAAAATAGACTGGCTCTGTAATTGTTGATGTTGACACATTTAAATTTCTGTCACACTTGGCTTCTCTAATTAAACAAGTTCATGCATTTATAGTTGATTGAGCAAACCTAAATGTGCATTTTATTACAGTAGACCCAAAATGCTCTGCTGTAGAGTGTGATAGTTGGAGAAATCAGAGACTGTATGTCCCTCAGACCTTGGTCACTTCCCAATCTCCGTTCAAATCTTATCAAACCCTAATATGCCCTCAAATGAATTCGGTCAATATCTGCTGCTGAGCTATGAAGTTGGAAAATGAATTTCATCGATTTGCTATTGACCCCAAGCTCAGATACATTAGTGTGACGCCATGGCTTAGCCATGAAATAGGATTTTATGATGCTTGCCTTGCCTGCACTGTAGGATGCAGACTTTAACACTTTCTGGAGAGCTCAGGCAAGGGCAGATGATTGACAGGTTAGGTGTTGGGGGGGGAGGTCGAATATTGCAGCTGCTATTCTGAGATGAGCCGTGCGATTTGCCTAAACCCTGGTTGGTCCGGCTCCCTGTGGGTGCTGCGGTGAAGATGATGGGCTATGAGCTCTGGCTGTGGCCGAGGCTTAGAGAGTGATGTGTGTCCTCCACCAGGGATGGATGACATCGCGCAGGAAACCTTAAGTGCGTTAAAAGACTGCCACCCTGCGCGGAGTACGGCGAAATCCAAGCCCTGCTTAGCTTCCCCTGGATGGAACTCT
This sequence comes from Holocentrus rufus, assembly GCA_900302615.1. Taxonomy (NCBI): domain Eukaryota; kingdom Metazoa; phylum Chordata; class Actinopteri; order Holocentriformes; family Holocentridae; genus Holocentrus; species Holocentrus rufus. The sequence continues at coordinate 24,467 of OMLF01011778.1, forward strand.
CACCATGGCTTGGGAATGTGTGTGTATGTGCATGCATATTTGTGTGTGTGTGTTTGTTAAAATGAAAACATCACCAAGGGAAATTTGCAATAATTTATTTCCCCTATTTCCTCAAAATGAATGCATCAACCCTTGAGTGATATTGGTTTTGTTATGCGGTGATGAATGCATGTTCAACAGTACCTGCTGCAATATGAGGTGTACACGCATTAAAACTGCAGTGAAGCTTGTAAACCTGCAGAGTGTGAAATTATAATTGACTCCTGCAGTATCTTGGAAATTTCTTGCATAATTGCAGGGGAAACAGGGCGGTTTTCCCAGTGAAGTGTTTTGATTTAAAACCGAAAAAAAACGTCATTATCTTCCTACTGACTGCTGTCTCCGGCCACAAGACTGGATTGACTGGCTATGAGAAGTAACCCCTGCCTCAGATTAGCTTAGAAATGCTATAGTGCTTTCACCTTGGGTCTTTGTCACACAGATTTGGTTAGTGGAAGTGGAGAAAGAGTAAGCTAAATCTGATTTTCTACCTTGGACCCTCACCCCCGTTGGGAAATTTGAGGCAGGTTTGACAATCAGTGTGTGTATCCACATTGTGTGTGTGCTTGTTGATGTGGTTATGCAGGGTATGACACTAATTTGATCACGGCACATGGTATGCATGAGCAGGAAGCCATGGGGAACGGCAGGATTCAGAGGCTGCGCCAACCTGACAAGTGGAAACCTCCAAGCAGAGTGTTTTCAGCAGTGGAGAAGAGAGGAGGGAAGGGGATTTTTTGGCATGGCACCAAGAAAATATATCCACTCTTACTCCTGTATGGCTGACTCACACAAATCAGCCACCCTTGTCAATTTCATGATAATGGCTCATACCGCATGCTGTTGCACATCCACGCACAGTGTAATCAATGAGCCATGACTGGATCGCATAAAGACAGGTGTAACACGTACCAGGCCATTAATAACCACAGCTGCCGGCGTCAATATGATGACGCCGCTGGCCACTTGACGTCTCCAGACAGTGTGGATACCATTACCGCGGCCCGGGGGAATGTTCAGTGTTTATGCTGCTCTTAAATCGAACAGAAACATCTCCTCCTCGAAGTGCTAAAAGGAAAGAAGGAGCGTCGGAGCTCAGTATTTATCCATGCAATGCATAATTCAGCTAGACATTTCTGCCAGTCAAGTTAACCTCCTGTAATTTTTATGAGCAGGAACTCAACCTAGTTCTGTTAAGGTACACCATCGCCAAGCTGGTTCTGGAAATAGCTTAGACAGGGTGGAAGGTCATTTTGATCTATAACCATGGAGTGGAATTGGATTTAGTGGCTATAGTATTATTTCCACTTCCGACCCAAAGAAAAAAGATGAGGTAGGCTATGTGGAAGATAAGCCAGTTGTCGGAGGTTTGTTGTTTGATTTATTCATAGTTTTGTGCATTAATTATGCATGAGTTACATTGCATGGCATGCTCACATGATGGTTTACCTCTATCATGTTACATCATCTTGCCTCTCCCATGCCATAGTGATGCTGATGACATTTTACTGTATGCACTTGGAGGAGGAAGTAGGGAGTATAAAGGACAATATAGCAGTAGAGAAATTAATTGGATTTCTGTGCTTATGTAGTTCAGTGCATTCAGCTGTCAAGTATTTGTACATTCAACAGCCTTTCCTTTTCTTTGGTACATCACTGCTCCCGCTATAAACTGCAGTTTATTGAACAATTCCGATGACCCCTTAAAGAAACGTGATAAAATCTCACTTCAAGACAATCCCATTTCGCAGTTTATTGCCTAGTCAAACATCCTACCCTGACATTTCCAATGCAGTTGGTCGAGAAGCGATTTGCTCGTTTCCACAGCCTCAGCATGTTCAAAGCCATAATCAGTGTTTTGTTCCCCACTGTCTGTGCGAAGTGTTTCTAACTGAATTAGCCTGACAGGATCTGTAGCATGCACTCGGTAGACGATCTCTAGCCAGTAGCGTCATCCCATTGTTTGTGTCACTGCAGAATGGGCACATTACCGAATTGGAAATGGAACATTAGAACATTAGAAACTACAGTAAGAAGGAGGCACTCTGATGGTGCAGTGTGCATATTATTGTCTTGTGAGTTTATAGGTTTAGATACGGAGGCAGGCAGAATCATTGCACCATACTTGATATTTAGTCTCAGAAGATATTTTTATTGTAGCCAATACACTTTGCTCATCTACAATTTACAAGGACTTTAAATAGTTTGCAGCAGTTTGTATTATTATATTAAGTGTATTATTTTTAATTATTATTGTAATGGTAGTAGTAGAATTAGTGGTATTGCTGGTAGTAATAGCAGCAGTGTTGGTGGTAGCATTTCAAGAATACAAAATTGCATTCACTTAATGTTGGTCTATAAGAGAAATTCCATGGCTCAGGGTCAAGTATCATTCACAAGAAACATCCCATTTATGACTCTTCATTTGTTTTTAGGCTGTGCATCTGAAAGGCCTCCCGTTGTAAAAGCCCTCTTTCTCTCCTCACCCCGTCCGGTAGGCTTAGCTAATTCAATACCTTGAAATCATGACCAGCGGAGCTAAAGTGCCTAGCAACCGGGGAGTTTTCCCTTCCTTGTTCCTTATATTTCATTTATGTTCAGATAGTCTCATTCTCAGCTCTCTTTTCATTTAGCCAATATGATGTAATCCACATGGACCTTTCAAAGCTTATACCTCATATTTGGTCTCATGGGAGATGTGGGCGGAGCACCATACCCCCTCTTTATCATAGCATTACAATTCATGCAATTAAGACAAGGAAAATCGCCTGAGGGGAGACTATTCAAGAGATTTTCAGGACAGTACCAATAGTCATACTGAACTATCTCTTACATTTCTGCAGTAAGTAGCAGCAACAGCAGTCATAGTGGAAGCAGTCGGAGTAGCAGTAAATAGTCTCATTACATGCTGCAAAAGCAGATGTACAGTGAGCAGGTGGCAGCTTACATTACTTAATGATAGTGCTTGTAATATTCCGAATGTTAAAATGAGATCAAGGCTGGCTTCACACAATGCAACCTCTGTGCAATTAGTTGCAGGTTGCAATGAAACTTTTACTGTTGCCATGTCAACAAACCCATATGGAACATTCCAAATGATGATTTAAACCAAATTTATAATTTTCATTGGATGGTTTGCCTGGAACTCCAGGTTGCATGGAACTAAAGTTGCATTTCAGTTGCACCATGTAAAGCCAGCCGAACAGTGATTAAGGGCTCCACATAAAGTTGAACATGAGCTTTAAATTTGTCAGTGGTAACGAGCCACAGTTTCATATTTGAATGCTTTGTGGTTGTTTCTGTAATATTCGAGACAAAATTGTTCATGCTGGTTGGCCTCTGGTTTCAGATAGATAAAGCAAATATGCAGGAGATGGTAGGAAGTGGTCTGTTAAAACCTCTCCTAATTCGCAGAAATGGACTTGAGTTTCTCTCTGTTTGCAGCCACAGACAGGATTAATGTCTTGATGTCTGTTTTTATGGTGTTGAGATGCATAAAGCAAAGATGCACTCCATTATTCCTTCTCAAACTGCGGGGTTTTATCTCCACTAAAGCGATTGGCTCAGGTTCAGGTTTTAAATGAGATAGTAAACACATTTTTAAAACACTGCTCAGCAGCATGGGAACCAAATTTAATTTTGCACTATGACTGTTCGTAGTTAAAACACTTGCCTGCCCTTCCAAACCAGATGAGACATGTAACACAGTAAAACTGCTGTCAAGTGTGTCATATCTATTCCTATTCCTCCTCAAAGTGAATGCTGGTTTAACTTGATAAAATGAGCAGTACAACTTGGTGGTTGGTGTGCTATTTATGTGAGAAACAAAAGAATATGTTACTGTAGCCTCTAGCACAGGTAGCGTTTGGTAACAGGAAACAGGTCTGCATGAGAAAATGGCTTTCAACATGTGTAGTCATTTACCCGGGAAAAGGATTTCCCTTACACTCTCTAGGTTATTAATAGAGAGCCGCCGTATGTCGGGCGGGACCTCAGCGTCGCCACAGCGTTAGCATCAATGACACGGCTAGTGTTTCACCTGTCAGTGTTGGTGATGAGCTGTCATCAGTGCCTGGCTAATGGATTTTAGATGAGATCGTGACCCGAGGGATTTGACAAGTGTGGGATTCGTGGTACTGTTTCTGACCCGAACAGAGCCGAGGGCTATTCAAGGTTGTTCATCCAAGGACACTCCATTACATTTCTCCGCTCCGTCGTTGCACCTTTTACAATCCTACAGTGTGTTTATTTTCTTATCATGTTCCACAAACAAGCTTGGCAAGATGGAGGGTCATGACCGCTGTTACATTGGCTTTTGCCTTGTTATTGCACAGTGTGCATAATAGGGACACACACACACACACATAGGCGGCTTATAAAGCAGTTCTGACATGACATTGTTGTCTCCATACTGTTGTTTTTCATGTCAGATTATCATGTTATTAGCTTAGCTGGACATGACGAGACTGCAAATCACTTTGGGATTTAGACATACTATGAGAAGATGCATTCAAATGCAGGACATGAATTATTGTTTACTATTGCATTACATCTTGACATGAGAGATGGTGACGATCCCCAATGCTTAATCCCATTTTTTGCAAATACCAAAAGGAACAAATAATGCAAAGCAAGCTAGATTTGAATCATCATGGGACGTCTTAAATTGCATTCCTGCATGGCTCAGGATGTGCCACAGCGATAAGTAGATCAACTGCAGATTGATGACGATCATGATTCTTGTCAATATTGCCCGACTATCCTTCAAAACAAACATACACACACATAAAGTCTGGCCCTGCTTCCTGTTGCTCACTGCTGTTTGTTGTCTAGTGAAGCAGATGTACCATAAAAAAAACACAAAATTACTTCTGCTCCGGGACTGCCTGTGTGCACATTCTCTCACACGACCTCGCAATCTGGATGAATCACGCCCCGCTCACTCGAACAAGATATGTGATTGAAAAGGAGAAAGCTGATTAGGCTTATGCATATTTAATAAAACATTTTAGAACCCACTATAATTTCGCATGCAGTGGACTTAACTACTCCCTCACTATCTCAAATGGAGAGTAATTGGGTTTAAATAGTGTGTTCAGTGGTGATATACAGTATAAAATATTTCTAAAATGAAGTGGAGGGAGGCATAACGTTTATTGCCACTGGGGTTTGGGGCTGCTATGATTCAAAGGAGCATTAAATTATATTTCCAGCTACCATTTTGGATTGCTTATTTAGCTGTATTTGTGGTGCCAAGTAACTGCAGCAATCATAAAACTGAATTCACCTCAGATGCATATATTGAGTTCAGCCGCCTCATATCTCAGTTTTTATTTGAAGCTGAATCCCATGTGAGAAGTCATGATTCATAGTGTACAGCTGATTAGACTGCTGTATTGCAAGGAGGATAAAGCAAAGAACTGGTTTGATTAGGGGAAAGAAAAATGAAATTTTGACATCCTGACGTGGAGATTTGTCATTTTTCTTATTGCTTGATGACAGTGTTGATTCTGATATCTCTTGGCTTGACCTGATTAATTTCATACCTGACCGAGCAGGATTGAGGTTTAAAAACAACAAGCCTGGTAGCTCTACTGTATTTTCTTCTTGTTGTTGCGGACACTTTTTCGATGTCCTGAACGCCTCGCTGAACACTGATCTGTAACGGTGGGCTCAGTGTCAGGCAGACAGCAGCTCCATGTCGGGGTGTAATAAAAGAATGTGACACAGGCCAGGCCTACAGGGTGCTCAGTGGCAGCAGGTGGGGCTGCGCTAATGACAGATCGACTGCAGCGGGTGCCACCGAGACTCGCGCCCAACTGTAACTGCCTGGCTGGCAGCCATGTTGGACAGTCCCACGTAACCACTGGTGCAAGATGTGAGATAGAGTTTAAAATCAGCGTTGCCTCAAGAAAACAGATCTATAGTCACGCTGCAGTAAAGGTTACTTGTCTTTAATTACTGAGCTTTTTCGCCTGCAAACTAAATGTGGTGTATATAAAGACGTTCTTTGTGGGATGGGATGACAACTCCAGCGACTCCAGCCAGCCCTCGCCTTTGTTACGGCTGCTTGCTCAAGGAAAGTTGTGCACTTTAATGTGTCGCTAAACTGCATGATGAGTCACACACACACACACACACACCTCTGTTCCCATCTGAGATAATGCACCATAATTATGTTAACAGGGTATCTGAGCTGTGGTGGACATCAACAAAAAAAAAAACCTGGTTTGCCTCAAAAAAATACAGCCACACTTCTGGTTTGTACCTCAGGGACAAGAGATATGTTATCAGAGATAAAGTGCCGAACAATAAGTGGAGTCGGTGTTGTTGTAAACATTTTGAAGTGGCTGGGATGCCGGCAAAGAAAACAGGCTGCTGTCTCTGAGCCAACATTTGAAGGAAAATAACCTTTTGCTGGACCATATTTGTCAGTGATTGATGGCGGTGGGATGAGGCGCGCTTCTTGAGGCCTAATGCCCACTAATTCAGAAGCAGACCATCTGGGCAAGTTGCCCTTTGTCGGTGCAGCAACACATAATGCATCTCTGAAGAAAGCAGATGGAGGTGTACTATACATGTCGTAGGTAAACTGTAAAGGCAGATGCTGGTGTGACTGTTGAAATGTGCGTATCCCAGGATTATCGTTGCGCCGTGATTGCCGTGGTTGTTTCTCGGTCTCTCCCGTGTGTCCGTGAAATCCGACGCACGCAGCGGAGCGTGCACGTGCAAATACACAGACATCAACCCCCCGCCGCTTCGTTTTGACCGACACGCACATTCATGTTGGCCCTCGCCGCATCTCTTATGTCCCGAAAAAGATGATGGTCTGAACCGGGCCCCAATTAGAAACAGCAGATTCATTCCAAAGCGGGCATCTGGATGTTGGTGCACCAGGAGCTGGCAAGCCTTTGCCAACTGCTGCCAGAGTGTATTCTTTTGTTGTCGATAAGCCACCCCCGAGTGCTTTTTTCCCTTTTTCATTTGTGCAAGTCGTCATACTTGGATCAGTTGCTGTTTCCCTGTGTGACTTTGTATTAATAGCTTAAAACTGCCCGTACATTAGAAGAAAATGAGTGCTTTCTTCTGGCTTTTCAATACAGCAGACAATTCAATTTCCTGTATTGCTGCCTTTTTATTGCTTCCGTTCTTTGCAGAGGAACACCCGTCATTAACAGTTTTCCTGTCTGATCTGTATGGCTTGCCACTAAAACGGATTAATTTGCACCATTTCCTCACAGTCATTCCGTCTCAATTTCTCTCTGAGCAAAAAGTTGCAGGGATTTCTCTCAGTCAATCACTGACTGCCTGCTCTTTAGGTCCACAGATGGCCCTCTTAACTAAAAACACTGAGCAAACATCAAATGTGGCTCGGGCTCCGTTTTCCCGCTTGTGGTGATGCAAATCCATTTTTTAAATTAGATTTTCATCTAATCACAGTTTCGACAACAACTCTGCCGCATATTGGAAAAGTTGGGTTCACAGTTTGTTTGAGAAAGAGCTGTGACAAGAGCTTGTGACGTGCTTTTGGCTGCCCTAATATTAAGTCATGGAAAAAAAAGCTTGTCTGTTCTCTGTTATTTACTTTGTCCTTTTTGTTAGGGATCTCTAATCTTTGTTATAAGGTCTATGTTGCATGCAGTGTTTAGTTGTTCAAAGGCAGAGCGGCTTTGATCTAAATAGCTGTTTATATGGGAAGAATGGAATCATAACATGAATACGTTTATGAAGATTACATGATATTGTTGTCAGTTGTAAAGTAAACTGCGCAAAACTGAAGCTGAGATGCAAGAAGCTGGATGAGTGGTGTTTTTATTTGTGTAGATAAATCAATTCCGCCCTCTGCTGGCCAAAATATGCCAGTGTTGATTTCAATCTCATCTGCCATTCAATCAATAAAAAAAGATTCACAGTTAAGTTTTTACAGCATTATTGATCTTTGCATACACAACTTAAACAATGTTAAATTACATTAGACTGCTAAATAGATCATTGAATATAAGAAACGCAATTTGCTCTTTTCTGATGTAAATTGGGTCTCAGTTAAATTAGTTTTGATCCATGGTATTTGGTCACAAATTGTAGCCGAGTGGTGATTCTTATAGAAATGTTAACTCTGTGCCACAGTACATCCTGTTTTGAGTTATGTTTCAAGGGTTTCTGTAAGACTTACAGTTTATTGCACCAAGCTGTAATTAGTTGATTTAGACCACTTCTGCAGAATGATAGGTTCAGATGCATGTAGTGCTGATACTTGCGTGAAAAGGGCCACATCTCACACATTTCAGCTGACATATTTTATTCCTGGTTTGTGTTTCCATATGCATGGTTTACACATCAATCACTCGCTACTTTGAAATTACACTTTCTAAACATACTTTACAAATCATCTCTTACCAGTATTGTATGAAGTAACAACAGGTTCTGGCTATTTGATAAAGACACAGCTTTATGTCATCTAATGTGACTGAAGGGTTAGACCTATATAACAGTTTGTCAGTGTATTTGTCCCTTTACAAAATATTAGATGTCAGCTTGTGATGATATCTGTGATGCCAGTTCCTCCTTGACCACAGCTACATATTTAAAAAGGTCTGACACTCTCTAAAGCCTGCAGTGATTTTTTTCATTCATCCACTTCAATAATTCATTCAGTTGTTTGGCAATGGTTTTTATAAAGGCCAAATGTTTCTTTTTGTGCAGCTGCTAAACTACCCACTACGAAAGAATTGAAAAGGTTTTCTGTCACGAAGTCTGAATGCTGTTTCTGAGGCTTTTTCACTCTGCTGAAACATAAAAAAAAGGTTGAATTTAAAGAAACTGAATGTTTTCTATCAGCCTTCAATGTCCATAGCAGTTTGATTCTAGATTGGAGTTTTGTTCAGTGCCCTTCTCCTCAGAAATCCACGTTTTCTTTTTATTAGCTAAGATAAATTGAGATGAAATAAGAAAGTGGTCTGCCCAAGTCTGCCTCATTATATCAGGAGGAACTTGGCAGCAGTTCAGAAACAGGTCAGAAACAACGACCCAGCCCTCAGATCCCTCCAGGCAGCCTGAAACGTGCTCCAAATCACCTGTTTGCTCCAAGGAAATGATGTGACACAAATTAATCAAATGTTGTATGTAGCCTAGTTACCGGCAGTCAATTCATCAACTGATAGGAGCTCTAACTGTCTCACAGGGACAGGCTCTTACATTAGTTTTATTGATCAGATGTCGTCTCTCTATTTGAAGATGTCAGTCAAAAAGACGCTGTTGGAGCATTTAAAAATGTGGAGCCTGTCATGTAGCGGAATGAGGAAGATTTCCCAGTCTGGAATATGTTTTTTTATCCCCTCCCCTCATTCAGAACAGCTGTTTAGCAGTCACACACTGTCTGTCCTTACAAAGCAAACCTGTCACATACATGCAGCGATGTGGCAGTGTTATATTTTAAATTCTGGCTTGGTGTTTATCTCGGTAATTTGGAAGGTCTCATGATCTTATTTAAATGCAAATACTGACTAAGCTACAATCGATTTATAGGATTTTGCTGCCACTCTGTGGACAGTATAGAAACTGTTCTGGCTGTTAATGACACTTAAATGATCCCTGAGGAGAGGAACAGGCTGTTGCAGCAACAAACAGTCACATGATGCGGCAAAGTGTCAAAAGTCAAATAAAAATAGGAGTACACCTAAAGAAGGCTATGTGAGATATACACAACTGACAATTTTATGTATGTAAGACATGCATGTAAGAGCATGTGTGAAATTTATAAATTTAAGTATGGAAAGGCTCATTTTGCAGCATTAAGAGTGTGTACAAAATATCAACATAAGTACCAGTAAAAATATACCAAAAATATGAGACATGCAATGTGAAAAAGGCATAGGAAAAGGTCATGCATTATAAAAATCTTATCAAACATTCAAACTACAGATGCACTGTTAATAGTATACACAGTATATCCACATTTGGAAATCAGCATTACTAGCTGCCCACCTTTTCAACAAGAGAGGCAGAGAGAGGCGCCGCATTATTAATATGTAACTGACCGTGTACAAGGTGCGTTTGGATAGTTGTCACTTCTATTACAACTGAACATTTATGTGGATGGAGGCACATACTTACAAGAGAAAAAGTGTTCAGAGATACAGTGTGTACTGACTGAAGAGATGCTGCACATATATACAGATCAGAAACAGACCAAGCCAATGTCATTTAGATTAGTCCAGCACGGAATGCAAAAAGTAGTCCAGGCATCGCAGGTGCTCTGATTCAGCGCCCCTCTTGGTATCTTCTTGGCTGCATCTTGCACTTGTATAATGCTCCTTATTTGCTGGCTTCACTTGCCTCAACATTTATGATGATGATGATATAGATGAATCATTCAAAATTAGCCTTAATCCACCCTTTTATAGTGTAGATACTCCATCAAGAATATCAGAATTCTATTCAATAGCTGTCTCTTATGTGGCATTTTTGCTGAATCACTCACAAAATCTATTGATGCTTATTCTTAAAGGGGCATTCAGTAGTCCAGGACTTTTTTTTAAAGACATCTGACGGACACGGAGGAATTATGACGACATCGACAGCTTTGACACAAACTTACACTGGTGTAAAATGTCATACAATAGAGGAGTAAGCAAGATAATTGGGTAGGAGGATGGATGTTTATTTAATCAGGGAAAAGCCATACATTAGGACCAGCAGAGATTTCTTGTAAGGAGATAATTTATCCTCATGGAAAGTACTGCAACGATAATGTTCTTTTGTCGTTTGTTTATTTATTTATTTTTGGCTTGTGTTTCTGGTCCCAAATGCAGAGTGGCGATTTTTCAACCGTTTTCATGTTCTGGACTCCCAGGTTGAATTTCATTAAGCTGCAAACCTCCAATTGAAGTGATTTCATAACAGTTTCTTGTGAATTAAAATATAGTGAAATGAGACTAGTCTTCATTTTGCTGAAGAAGCACCTCAAAGACCCAAAGGTCCTTGAACCCCACTTTGAAAACCACTGCTCTGGGCCACTTGGATGTCTTACAAACATGTGAGTCACACCACTGTTTCCAAGGCAGTGATCAAATGAAAAGTGTAAAAGTGGTCAAGTAAAAAGTGTAAGAGCTACTTACCTTAAAAAAAAAATAGAAAATAAAGTTCACAGGTTTAATTGCCTGTCTGTAAAGTCCTACCCAAACTACTTATTTAGTTCCTCAGCCTGAACACTGCTGTGCAGCTTAACTCCTCTCATTTCTGGCTCTCATCATGCAGTAACTCCTGTTCAGATGGTGGTCCAGCGCTGGCGGCTTGATTACATTTCCATTTGCTTTTGCATAATCGCAGTTTGGATGACAGCGGGGGCAGCCAGCCACCTTCCGCTAACATGTCAGTCTCAGTATCTGAGTCAGAAAGGAACACCTACAGGCAAACACCTTTCCTTTTTAATGCTCTTAATACAGTGAGCTTGTATGACATCAAAGTAACGAGCAGGAAGAAAGAGGAGGACGAAAGGTCACGGGGCGGTAAAAGAAAGACGTAAGCTGTCAAATCCTCCCACGTGTGTTGGCAAACATTCATCTGAAGTAGGTGCACTGTTGGCAACAGACGAGAAAAAGCAAACCTCTGTGGATTTGTTGCCAAAGTGGAAGCAGCATCAACCATGCAGATTGCCGATCACTTCTATCCACAGGAAGCACCGAACTGAACCGCAGGGCTCAAAAGTATTTATATTAAAGTAAAAATGTGTGATGTTTACATATGAGTAAATAGCAGTTGTGCTATTCTTGAAACACAACAGTGATTCAGCCTACACACAGCTCACAAAGGCTTAACATCCAGTGTCTGGTACTGTACGTCTTTTCTGTGAAATATCCTCTGGTGCACAGGATGCATCGTCTTTTATATGACCAGGAACTGTTTGGATGAAAATTGAGGCACTTAGCATACAGCAATAGTCAACATGGCTAAAAAGAAGAAGAAACTAACAGAAACTAAAATGTTTAAAAATAAAATCCAACAAAAGACGTCATCATTGCACACAGCGCACTGTTTGCAATGCAAATACAGATTGGGCCTTTAACTTAAGGAATAAGCACCACAAGTCTTACATTTCAGATATTTATGGAATGCATATATTTAGATTATATACCCCAAAATCATGGATTAGGAATTAAAGTTTGTTCATGTTAATGTTTGCTAAAATAAAGCTGAAAAAAATGGAGTCCTCCACCTCCATGCTCCCACATAGTTTAAAACAACCTACACAGGAAAAAATCGCTACATTAGATGTAGCGAGGTAATACTGATGGAGAATGGCTGTATTCAGCTTAAATGGGTGTTAGCATTCAAGGAAAAACATTTTTCTTTCTTTGCAAAATGAAAATGATAATTTGCTATCCTACTTGGAACAGTAGGTGGTGTTGGCAACTGTTAGCAAGCCAAAGAGGAAGAGGCGGAGAACCAGATTTTGGTTTGTACTGTAAACCGCTCTCACCCACATGATCAAAATAAAGAATATAAGATGGCTAAGTCGAAACGACCATTCTGCCATCTTGCACAGGGCGTCTGGCAACCACACAAAGATGATCATGCATTTGGTTCATTTACAGCGGGAAATGGAGATACAATAGCTCAAATTGGTGCTGTGATTCCTTCTTGCAGGCCTTGAAATGATTGGGTTGATAACTGTTGGCATGCTCTGTTTGAAAAATGAAATCAGATTCTTTCACGGCCAGGAAAGTTGCTAAAATTCAACTTTAGTTCAATTAATAAAAAAAAACTTCTTTGGCGGAAATTTGTGCTGCCTTTGCACTTTGTTTGCTTAATCCCATCCAGCTAATCAGATTGTTTTTTTTTCCTCTATTGATGTGGAATAAGCTTTGCTATGCATGGAGATGATTTACCCCAGAGTCATTTGATTATTCCTCCCCGCTCTCCGGAGATGTGTCTAATTTAATGAAAAGTCATTACTGTGCCAAAATAATTAGGCTGCCCTTTGAAAAGCCATGCCCAGTTGATTTGGACCGAGCCTCAAATTGTATCTCCAGCCTAAGGGCACATACTAACTAGCTGGGCTTTTGACACCTTCTCACATTGCCAATTATGCACACTATAGCTTAACAATTGAACTGGGACCTCTGGCTGCAAGGGTGCTGTAGGCGCTTACAGTACACAAATCCCCTGAATGAAGACATCTCCCCATAATCTGCTGTTCCGCTCTCTTGACTGGTTGTACAGTATCCACAACACAGCCAGTCCATGACCAGCATATTTCCGTCATACAGAACATAACTGACTTCATGTTTAACTTGTTCTGTTGAAATTTTCCAGACCAGGACTTCTAAATCCTCACACAGGCACAGAAGTGTAGTATAACAAGACTAAGACCCTGACAGCCTTGATAGAGGTCTGTAAAAGAGGCCACAGTGGTTGCATGGGCTGTGTGAGTAAACAAGTGAGTCAGCGATGTTGCCATGTTTCTAAAGCCTGTGTAGACTAAATACTTCAAAGTAAGTTTGTAGCAGCGGGACAATGCTCACACCCGAGTAAATTCTTCCAACAACAACTAGATCATACAAATTCTGTGTTTGCTTTACTTTACAGTGAACACATGATATGAAATAGAGAGCCGAGGTCATAACTATGTGTTACTTAACTCTGCTAAGAATGCTTATGCAAACAAACAAGGCAACACAGGTGCTGTTCCATGCATCCTTACGTTGCAAAATGTGCAGCTGACAATTTGTACTGCAACGCAAACGCTCACAGCGCATAAGTAGCATTGCAGAACAACTATCAATGAAGAAGATTTATGTATTTTTTATGTTGTAGTGTAAAGAAATGGCAAAAAAAACGTGTCTCCCAGTGTTTATTAGTTGAACCAACTATAGACCAGTCAGAGTTTCTGTTTTGCAAATTAGACAAAGTGTCAGTTGTTTGTGTGTCACAAAATCATGACATGTGAGAAAGCAGGCAACTGACAATTCTAAGAGGTGATTTACCATAGAAAAAGAAATATAGATTCCTCTATCATACATACTATATATGTATGGTACTGCAGTCACTGTCCATGGTGGTGAACACAGGAGCGGTCTGTTCCTAGGCATTCAAGGCCACCTGATTTTGTGGGTGTGTGTGTGGGTTTGTTTGACTGTGTGTGTATGCGTTTTGTATTGTGGCCATTGTATGGTGTTCTGCGCCAGAAGACGAATGCAGCGAGTTTTTCTGATTGCGTGTCAAAAATCCACAATGAAAGCACCTCCGAGTGATGGCATTAAAACTGCTCAAATGCTTTGGCACGTGACTTCAAATGACTCAAAAGCAGAGTCATTCCATCTGCAATCAGAGAGGAGTTGCGGAGTGCAACTTCATCTTTTATTTGTGCAAACAACATGGAGTTTAATTGAAGCCGTATCTCTTCGTCCACGGCATTGCCTATTGTGCAGGGAGAGCAAATCGCAGCCTCTCTAGAGGCAAAGAAAAGGAAATGTTGCTCAGTATAGTGCATCTCCACTTCGCTGCAGCAATGTCGATTTTTCAAGGCGGAGGCTTGTATTGTAATTCAGTTGTCAAGCTGAAGCGATTGCGCCCATAACGAGTCAGACTCCTCGAAAAACCCAATTATGATGTAGATAGGGTGCACCGGGTGATATAGAGGTCCTTGCCCTTTGTAATGGCTGCAGGAGCGGTAAGTGCTCCCCTCTGTTCCAACAGAGCGCGTGCGTCAGCGCTGGTACCTTGAACCTTGCCATTTCAGCTTCCTCTTACCCTTTGTCTGATGCTGTAGGAGGCCGCAGAACAACAAAGTGCATATGGTCGACAGGAAGCGGGTTTAATCGAGTGGGTGAAAATTGGTGCTTGATTGCAGCGGTTGGCGCGCGTGTGGTGAATTGGACCGCCGTCATGTGGTTCGTGAAAAGAGCCGCGCGGGGGTGGCGAGAGAGAACGGAAGTGGGTTTTTGTTCCCTTTTCTCTTTTGATGCGTATGAAGAGACAAGTACCACGGGGAATTTTTTTTTTCTTTTTTCTTCACGTGTACAGGATGCCGCAAAAGAAAAGATATTGGCTCCAACGTGATCTTGACCTCTAGACCTCCTCCGTGATCCCAAGCATTTCGAGCCTTATTATCTACCAAATAAGCAGCCACAGGATCATCTGTAAAGAGGCAATCACATTTTTCTCCAGGGGTGTTATGATGGGCTGGGGAATGGCTTGAGCGTGGCCGTAGGAGATTTTCTTTATGATTACAAACGCCGAATTGGATGTCAGGATCAGTATCCACTCCCTCTTGCTTTGAATAAATTGTTGCTGATATTTATTTATTTTTTTCCTTACAGACGTACTCTTTCTTCTATTTATTATTCATTATCTTTGGCTCTCAAAAGAATCTCATTACAAGCTTTGTGATTGCCGTGATTGCAGTTACAGAAACTTAAAAGCGATGGGGGTGAAATGACATTTACATCAAAGCGAGACGTACTGACGGACACTCCAAGTGGGCATGTTGTGAAGTAATTTTCTTGCTATCATCCGGCAATTTGAAACCTGGGTCTATTGCATATGGGAGGATCTGTGAAAGGCGGTCAGAGAAGACGGTTGATAACACCACACGCTGTCCCTCTCCACACATTAATCTGCTTATAAATTGGACATCCAGCTTTTGAGGAGTGATAAGGTGATGAGATGGAACTCCACTTGTGATTGCACATATTGAAATATGTTCCACGAGGCGCTGCCAGCCTCTGTTCTCTGTCAGTGTCACGGACACAGGCATGATTTTTCTACTCTCATCCCCAGCAGGAGATGTAGTTAAAAGGCAGCTAGCAAGGAATAATAGTAATCTACAATGCAATGAGCTCTTGCCTTCCTCCAATCTCTCCCTCCCACCGTGGTAGGAAGAGATCTGTGGAAAAGAGCGGCGGTAGCGTTCTGCTCAGCGTGTTGCTGGCTCCCTCTCAGAGCTCTCAATTAATCTAGGTGCTCAACTGGTACAAAGTAACCGGCACAGCGCAGAGATCAGCGAGCGAGCTCACACTTCAGAGCCGGGAGGGGAAAAAAAAGGAGGGAGGGGGCTGTGGAGGGTGCGCGTCAAAATTCAAAACTCAACAGAGGCACGCATGGTTTACTCCCACTCCTACTGCTCGCCGGCCAACCCACCTAAGCCAGGGCGAATATAAAAGGGAAAGCTTGGGACTGGAGTCTTGATTTTTCATATTCGACTCCCAGCCTTTCTTTTTCTCTCTTTCCGTTCTTTTTTTTTTTCCTTTCTACCTGCTCCCAAGCCGTCAAACTGTGCGGAGTGGAAAGTGTGTGAAAATCTAGCAGGACTTCCAGATCACTGAAGAGCCCGAAAAGGCAACATGGGGGCTTTAATGGTCATCTTCTCTCTTCAGCCCAAACAGAGGCGCAAGAGGACAGGTAGGCCCGGTGCAAAGGGGTCGAAACTCTTTTATTTGGTGCTGCTGACATGAGCTAAGAGAAATGTTTACTCAAGAAGACATGTACTGCTTATTACAGACGGGAGAAGTCTCCCAACGTCAGTCTTTCTTCATGTTGTATTAAAGCCAAGAGAATTGCTGAAAAAATATTTGCACAGATATTTGTTATTTTTATGTTTGCAATACTCTGCATCACACTGTTTGTGTAGGATGTTTTGGGTTTTAGTATTCAGGAATTTCCCGAGTAATCACACGCTGCTGTTTTGAGTGCACTTCCATCAGGCGCCACACCAGCAGTCCATGAAATTGACTCGAAATCAGCTTCCTTTGGTAAACGTTTTAGTCTGAAGTTCACAAAGTTGCCAGAGTTTTTCCATTTGCTGTCCCCAGTATTGATTATACAGTGGCCGCACACGCAGCGTGCCACATCGACTCTCTGCCAAAAGCGGTCTCTTAAGCTTATGTTACCTCTCAGTGTCTCCCTGCAATAATGTGCTGATCAGCATCACGGTCATGGCTTGTCACCGTAACAAAAGACAAGGAAGTCCAGTCTTCATTAGAGGACAATGAAATATTTAGTGGGTGGCCACTGGAGGACGATAACTGTCAAAGGTTATATTTAGTGGTGTGGTGGGAGAAAGGCGGAATGGATGACACTTAAAGTAAGTCATATTTCACCGAGTTATTGTGAGAGAGCTTGAAAGCAAAATGAATGAGGGACTCTTTCTCACTCTCTCAAGCCATACATCACAGAGTGGGCAGTTGTGTGCGCTGTAAGCACATTTCACAGGAACCTAGAAAGTAAAATGTGTGACCCACGCACACACACAAGATCTGAGGTCTTCTCTAACCCATATTTCCATACATAATTAGAATTGCAGTTTATTGACATTGTTTTCTGCTATTTTGTATTACAAACATATAAGTTAAACTTAAAAATGAATTGTTTCCCAGTGTAAGGCAAGTATATGATTTCACAGCAGTTGTTCATCAGTTGCCAAAGAATGGTGGTTGCGGTTTTGGGCAATCTAATGTTTAGATATGTCACAGAAACTGTTGCACTTGAACTGTAACAGCTGGTAAAATTCACCAGTGGTGTACTGAGCTTATTTCTCTTGCATTATGCAAATCCAAATCCGATGAAGACATGAAAAGTTGCTCTGCAGAAAACTTTCATTTCAGCTAAAAAAAAGAAAAAAAAGAAGTTAACTTATACATTATGCTTTTTTGCTTAATGCCAATCCCATTTGCATTTGAAGTGCACAGTTTCTCACATCGAGGCGATAAAGGAAAAAAAAAATGTAAATGTTAAAATGAATCACACTTTGTGGGGTGCATCAGATGGAGACAGGATGATGAAAAGGGCTGACCATCTAATAAATATATAGTGCCTAAGAGACCTGAGTGCTACTCCACTACCCACTCTAATGCCTGTCATTAATTATCATAGCTGCACTCATCCACATGATAAGAGTCGATGGTCCAACAAGCACCCATAGGAACTCTACCCTCCAGCTCCTCTCAGTCTCACCCAGCCTTGCTTTAAGTGTTCCACAGTGCTTCAAATGTCCCAAGGATAAGAGACGTGCCTGTATAGCTGTGCTGGAAGGCACTGATGACTGCATTTGGGTTTGTTGTAGTTTTTTTTTTTTTTTTATCAGTATTTGAAATGCATTGCCTGCTTGTGTTATGAGTTGTTATGGGAACAGTTGGTGTAGGAGTGAGTTAGGTACACTCAGAGGTAAAACTGCTCAAATGAAAGCAGCAAAACATCAACTATGACTCAAACAACCAGCTGGTAAATTCATTTCAATGCTGGTTTTTGTGAGTTTCAATCACTGAAATTCTGTGTACAGCTCCTTACACTTGATTGTATATCACAGAATGGCCGAAAATGCATTTCATGATTAAGGGTTTAGGGCCAGCAACGTCTGAACTTGATGCTTGATTGTAAGACTAGAAGGGGCTGCAAGTCTAATGTCGCCGTGCCTGACTAAAAATATTGAGTTGAGCTCCATGTACCAAGGATCTCAGTTTGTTTTGTTGTGTTAATTCTTCGTGACATTAATACAGGAGGTGGTGGGGATGTTCATATGGTTCTTGTTGCTGGCCCCGTCTCATTGGCCTTCTGGTGTTTACAGAGCCAAGTAGAGACTTCGGCCGACCGCAGGGAGAGCAGCTGTCGGTTTTTGGTGTCGCCACGTCGCCAACATCCATCCTCGTCCGCGGCCAAATCTGATCACAAACCATTTTAAGTTGAAAATACAAACCTTTACAACCGACGTGCATAGCCGGTAAATAAGCAGCCGCTGTGCCACTTCTCTTTCGGTTGAGCTGAATAGCAGCAGAGGAGTATAAACTATTAAAACAAAGATAAACCTTCGCTCAAGACTCCCAATTCCATTTTGGAGGCTGGTGTTATTAACTGTAACGTTAAAAGCCTCTTTGAGACAAAATCTTTGACAAATGTCCTCTTTGTTCGGGCTCAACAAAGACCAAGGGGAATTGCTTTTAATATATGAACTGTATTTATGGCCACAGTCTCTTAATAGCACTTTATAGGACAAAGAATTCCTGGAATAATAGACTGTGTGCATAAACTGTCAGCCCTCTGAATAGATGTGCAATTTTTCAAACCTTTCCCTTAGTGTAAAACATACCCAGCATTTACATGAATTTCCCAGAACTGGACGGCTTGTTCAGAAATAGTGGGTGGACACCACAATGTGACAGGGTTTGGAAAGATATCAGCCTAAGATGCTTTATCCACAGTGGCCATTAGCATTCTGCATCTCATCACAGCGAACATGTGTTTTGGTCTATTACATGATGTTGCACCACAAACCACCAAGCAATCCTCCAAGGACCCAAGTAAATGCTCAGTGGTCATTTGTATATGGTACTTGATGGACATTGCTTAACTGTCCCCTTTGAAGCACTCTGAGCTGTTAAATCCCTCAGAGCCTTTGTAAAACAGCACTCAGCTGAATACCAGCAATTTTATATTTCAGTGTATTCCCAGCATTAGTCAACTTGAATTTAAAAGGCATTTGTTTGAATTCATTTTCCCCCACATGAAAATTATCTCTGAAGTGCAACAGCAAGCCGATGTAATGACCAACAAGTAGATAAAATCATTGATGTTGCTCACCAAATTGGTTTTAGACATCCATATTCTCTGATACACACATGTACACTGTCTACTCCTGCATGAGGAGAGGAAAAGTAATCCATGCAGCATTCATACCACTCTCTTTTTCTTTTGAACAGCAACCTGTAATCTTAACACTCATTCTTCAAAGTCACTGTTGAATCATTACACTCTTTTGGTTTGGCAGGTTTAAAAATTAGCATTTAAATTGAAAGGCAAGGCCACAGCAGTTGGCTTTTCAGGGCACCTGGGCTGCAAGCTTGTTTTTTTGTTTCCATTATGATGTGGCACTCAATGCAGCAGATTGCTTTATGAAATTAATCACTCCTTCCCCATAGGGTACAGTGACCAGTATCAAGAGGGCTCACTTAGAACTGAATTAATGACTAGCTCTCGGAGAGGCTCCGCAGGTGCAGGAAAGTGGGCTTAGCGATGCACAGACAGTGATGTTGATCCCAGTGGGCCACGGCAGCGCGTCCTGACAGCCTCAGGGCAACCACAGATACTTACTGTAACCCCAGGGTGCAGACCTGGTCCACTTTTGTATCCACTTCATTCCCTGCCATGACTTAGTTCAGAGTATTACTTGCCTCTGTTGTTGCATAACAGTGTGATGTTTCTAGACGTAGTGAAGATATTTATATAATCAGAACTCATCCAGTAATAGTCCATTCCAGATAGGCAATGAGATTTTTGAAGAATGTTATGGGGGCATTTTCTTTTTGCCAGTTTATTGGGCCACTAGAACTGTTAAACCCATTTTTAAAAGTGAGTATTTTTCATATGTCATGCTGCGTTGATTCACAGATTTGTTGGTTTGATTATATTTATTTGATTTTCTCCCAATTTGCTCAAATTCAAAAGAGCTTTATTGGCATGATGGGGTTATACCAATGTTGCCAAAGCTATAAGGACATTGATTTAGATGTTACAGACATCTATAGATATTAAACATGAATACATTTGGTTAGAAATATCAACAAACAATTCTGTCAATCACATTTATAATATTTATGTTATCAGAATATTAACAGTAGAGCTGTCTTTTTTCCCTTAATATGTTACAACATACATATGTGGCAGCTTTTTTGTCCACAGAGAAAATGAACCTTTTGAGGGTCAGGGAAAAGTTTAAAATTGGGGCAATTTGCTGTGTTTGCTATTTGCTCGCTATTTCTGGCTCTTTTTTTTTTTTTAATCATTCTCTTGGATTTAGCAGTTTTTGGCTCCCTCCCATGCAGCTCGGAGCGTTGGTCTGTCAGTTCTCCCAGTTTCCATTTGATGGCAGCAGAATCTCACAAACAAACTTAGTTCCAGTTGGACACCAGCACAAGGGGGGAAAAACAACAGAGCTGAATTTGCAGTTGATGTGACACAGTAGCAAAAAAAAATGTTTGGCCCTTGTTATTTGACAAATGTGGGACCTTCACTGTGATTTGTGATAGACTACGAAAAGAGAATGTGCTTTGAATTAAGCTCCAGAATGCACTGACCTTGAAATGACTGTCATATTATTGTGGTGTTTTATGTGCCTCATCTTTCTGATCCTTCAAATATGGACTCTGAAAATGATGAGTTCATGTTGGACTACCTGTTGCAACTGTTAGAAGCCTAAGTATTTGTGAAGGAACCAGGGTTATTAATTGTCAATCAACTGAGCAGTAACAGTGGAAATAATCTGAGGCCAACAAGGCTTATCAGTGGCATTCTGTTGGTGAACACTAATTGCAAGCAAAAAATAAAACCATAAATGTATTCTATGTGCTAGAGTTGGTGGTTATTGGATCCATACTTACAGAATATTGACTTAACATAAAGCCAGTAGTATAAGAGTATAAGAGATTCTTTGGTTTTGGCACGCCTTGATATGGATATTAAGATCGTAAATCAGCATTTTAGTGCAATACATAAATTATTATCTCAGAGATAAATGCCTGTGCATAAATCCTTTCATGTTCAGTTGAAGGTTGACAAGTTCAGTAATGCCACTTCATATCATCTTGCAAATAAATTACAAACAGCCGAATTGCCTTGACGCCATTGACTCCTGAATGTTAACACATCTCTATATCCAAAGGCTAATCACTCATTAATTTCCTGAGGAGTAGTAATCCAAAAGGGTAAGTTCTTTATTGTAGTTGTACTGTAAATACATTTTTATTAAATGGTTTTAGAATATGGTAATATATTACGTGTCTGTGTGCATGTGCAGGGTGCCATGTAGGGACATAGTCTTATAATAATCTAGGAAACGGGTTAATGTAGTTTGCATAACAGTGATTAGCACCTGATGAATGTTTGCAGACTGTTGATCAGGACCCATTCAGTTCATCCTCTGTGGTGTCTAATTGCTGTAGTTTGTGATCAGTGCAAATGCAAACAGTGATCACAACCTTTTGAACATGAGCAACTAGCCTAAATATGTCATGACATGATCTAAAAAGCATTTCTGTTCTGTTTTTGTTGTCATTTGACTCATATATTTATCTAATAAATCCTTCATAGATTTTATGCACAGCCACTTGAACAGAAGGACTTTGAATGCCTTGCAACATTATTTTCTATTAAACCAACAGCCTGGCTAATTTGATTCCATTTGAATTCCATGTGAGTAAGTTATAAAAGGTTATGGTCTCTGTCCAAGCAAATGTCTTACAGGACAAATTTGTCTACAAAGTTATTGTCCCGCAATCCATTACTGGGAATTTACCAAGAGCTAAATCAGATTAATTTGCAATTAACCATATTGTTTGAAGGCTACAGGCCTGCGGGGCCTTCTTGTGTAATTTCACCCACAAATGGAGGACATTCATTTGCTTTAACGCCACATGGCAGCGCCATGCTTTCAGGAGTGTTTTGTTTACCGATGGGAATTCGATGGTAACTCAATATAAGTAAACATAACCAAATGGTTTCTTCCTTCCATGGTGTTTACTTCTTTACGTCTGAGGCGGTTTTTACCTGCAGGTTGGTGAACTGCAGCTTTAATCCTCTTAGAATGAAAACAGGCCTAAATATATAGATAACAAAGGCTAGTCAGGTAGCTAATCCTTGAATGTAAATAATTGCTGAATAAATGTACACAACCAAAATATCCAACTGATTTCACGCTTCAGGTACTGAAATAATTGTGCTGATTTGTCATTTACCGAAGCAAGGGCGCAATCACCAGTTTCAAAGTGAACCTTGATTGGCACATAAGTAACTACTGAAAGGCAGGAGAAATAAATGCCTGATAAAAAAGACAGTGGCTTTCACTGTTCCTTTCAACTGGAGGCCAAAGAAGGGGTGAGGACAAGTGAAAATTGGAGGGGAGCAGCACAAAACAAGCTTGAAAGATAGCCTTTCACACATTGTAGTGCAAAATATAATGGAGCCAGGGCACTAATGGTGGAGAGAGGGAGTGCTTGGCAGACAAATTCAAATAAAAAGCACAGTAACATTCAGGTGCTGTTCTGATGACTAAAAATAGCAAGCTAAAATAAAGTTGGAAAAGTAAGCATCTGAACCATCTTGGGATGATAAAAATCACCCAAATTGTATTTTTGTTTTGTTTTCGGCTATATCAAGATAAAATTATGTTTATTAGCATAACTATTACCATAATTCCCTGCAGGGATCGATAGAGCTTAATTTAGACTGGTGCACGGTTCATTCAATACTTTGTTTATCTACACTGTTTGTTTCTAATGCAGCAGTTGGTCTGTTTGCAGGTGCTACACTCAGCTAACTAACATGCATCTTAACTAACACACCACAATGCTCAGGATTGGCAATTACCTTCATCACAAATCACACACTGCTTGATCATGCAAACTGTGTGCTGATGACATGCACCAACCTTGATTATTTTCATTACCTTTTTACCCACTTGATTGCTCCTTCTTCAAAATTGAAAAGTCTCAAGTGCAACTTTCTTTGAGATTACCTCGTGCTCTGACATTAGTCTGGTCCATTAACTGCTGTTGAATAGGAGCACTTCCACGATTTTGCAATCAACCTTGATTACAGGCCAAAGAGTGTGATGAAGTCTGCTTTAAAAGCATGATCAATTAAAACATATTTTTGGAAAGCAAAGCAGGAAAATAGCTGGGAGGTGTTACAGTGAGACTTATATCACACCTTTTTTTTCACCTCTGCAGCCCTTATTCTCTTGGAGCTTCCTCCGCAGTTGCCTGTCTTGTCATGTCCAGAGACAACACACACACACACACACACTTGGGGTTTGGGAGCTATATTTGGAGCTTGCTCAGCTGCCACAAATAAAGAAAAGTAACCGATAGTGGGCTAAATGAGCTGGCCGAGAGCGTGCAAGGCACAGAGGTCGTTTCCATGGTAAATCGCTATCCTAACAATTCCCTTTGAGCTACTTGGAGCGTGAAGATGAACGTGGATCAGTTCCATCCCCGAGAGCCTCTATAAAGCACCTTATCAGTGGGGCATATTGTCACTTTTGTCTTGCTAAGCATGAATGGAGGGTCTTGGATGGATCTGGTCTAGGTATTGTTGGACGTGTTTGATAGATATTTTTTCTCTGTATGAAATCCAATTTTCTATTTTTAGCTCGTTTTGAAAATTTGATAGAGGTTGTGAACTTCTCTCACCAGGTTCTGGCAGCCAGATGCCGTGAGTTTATGTGGCCCACTTTAGAAACACATTCAGGTCACACTGTAAAAGGGGCCAATGTCTGTTTTTTGTAATGATGGTAAATACTTTATAGGAGGTACTAATGGATAAATTTGATATAACTCTGTAAAAGGGGTATGAATGTTTTGGATTTTATGGAATTATGGGATTTTTAAGACTTTATCTTTATTTCAAATGTGCTCACATTGAAGAATTTGAATTATTAATGGAAAATGAGCATTTTGGAGTTAGACAACCCCAATTGCAGTTCATTTAAAGTATTTATCAACAGTGCAAAAATCATTTTAACACAATTTACATCTCACATAATACATGATTAGCTCTCACTTGCTCTCAGTTTAACCCGATAACTTCGTGTGTAAAAGCGTGCCAAAGCAGAGCAACATCTTTCAGCAGTCGGTGCCATAATATGATTACCGTGATTACGAATGACAGAATAAAGAAGCAATTACATTACAGCAATTATGGAATAAGACACAAAGTGATTGATGCTCACAGAACGTAGCAGGGGAGACGAGCATGAATCCTTTCTCCTTACTCCTTTGTCTCGAACAACCATTATCCAGTGACCGCAGGCAAATTTCCACTTGGATCTCTTAAGCCCTTTCTTCTCCGTCGTGTTGTCTTTCTCTCTGACCGCCCTCTTCCCATCTCTCCCTTAAGGTTTCAAGGTTTATTTTGAGTCCAGGTGATGGTGAGGTCACATACCTGGGTTGTTTATTGAGACATTGAATGCTGATGAAGTCTGCCACTTTGTTGAGTCTCCACTTTAGTCCTTAAATATCAAAGAAATATTTTTTTCGCTATTGATGAAAGTGAAATTTAAAAATGCTTTTTGTCCGGAGATATCACAGCATTTATGCAATGACTTCCTGTTATTATGAGACACAGTTGCAAGGAGGAAGTGGTTTTCTGGATTAGCTGTAATCAAAGGGTCTTTATTGCTTCATCACGCTTCATTTATGTTGTATGTCTCCACAGACATTTTGGATTTGTTAGTTCGAATTTACCGTAGTTTCAGTTCTCATCATAGCTCGTGCCTCCAGTTCATATGTGATTGAGTGACTCTGCCACCGCTAAGTTTAATGGATGTCCTCCCTTTACATTTGTCAAGCTGAATAGGCCACTTTATATTTTCTCCTCCAAGGACGACATAAGTGCACGCTGTGTGCTTATCAACAACAGCTCTCAACGTAATCTTTACATTATTGCCAGAGAAGGAAAGGGATCCATTGAAGTGGCCCCAAGAAATATAATCCTACTACTGAGGGAGAATAAAACTGCACAGTCACACTTTACCAAATTTAACTTATAATTTGGAAATACTCAGTGGACTATAAATGAGTATTTACACTTTAAGGAGAGGAAGCAGTTGGCCAATTTGAAGAAATGCACCATTTTTTTTTCATAGTCTTTTTACATATTTTATATTAACTATCAAAATAAGCTAACATAAATCAGTAGATGGATGCTGGAATTAAGACGCAAAAGTTCGTCAGGGGCAAAAGCACCCAGTTTGTGTATCAAACCACTCAAAAAAAGACCAGCGCTTCAGAGAAGATTGAAATGGATTTGAGGCACCACAGTAGCTAGCAATATATTTGCGAGTGGTGATTCACCATGGCTGTCTGAACTCTCTGCTCTTTTGTGTCCTTGTGTAAGTGAACCATTGGCACAGCTCTCGCAGGCCCTTTTTTTTTTTTCAAAAACCTTGAAAGTTTGTGGATTTGAGAATGACCAAATAAGCCATTGAAATTTTTTTTTGAAAACGTCTTTCCATGAAAGTAATTGAGTTCACTTACTTTTCAACTTGACAGGATTGTGAGTAATGAGGCCTTTTCTGTGTCTAAATCAATGCCATGTCTTTCCCCCAAAACATGCAATTTTGAGCCCTTGAATTTCATCAAACAAGATCTTGAAAGTCATTGAAAAGTCTTTGAATTTTAAAATTACGACCCAGACGCACGCATGACCCATGCCCAAACTTGAAGCAGCAGTCAATATCCTACAGTGACTGGTAGTCATCACTCCCCATCACCTCTCACTCTCTGAGCGGCGTGTATCCTTCTCCTTTTGTCACTTTCTGTCCATCACTCCTTTTTTTTCTGTTGCTTAGGATCAGGTTCACCCCCCC
>OMLF01011778.1:50878-62167 GCA_900302615.1 Holocentrus rufus
GCTTTATTTTTTCCCATTTTCTCCTCACGCCCCCTCGTCTTGTTCCTTGCCACTCCATCTCCCCCTCCCTCTTTTCTCTCTTCCACACACTTCTCCCCCTCCCTCTCCAGCTTGTGTCGGTCTCTCATCAGCACACACAGAGATGCAGGACTCTAAGTGGAGTTAAATGGCCTGTGGACAGTGCTGCTGCACACTGAGCTCTGTGTGTTTTGGCCATGGGCAGCCTGTGATCCGTCCGACATGTTGAATATGAACTTGGAGGGACTGGAGATGATTGCTGTGCTGGTGGTTGTGGTTCTCTTTGTTAAGGTGCTGGAGCAATTTGGTTTGTTAGAAGCTGGCTATGACGGTAAGCAAACAGCAAACTCTCTGTATGTCTTAAAGATCCTTGTGCTTTTAAACTAAGGGAACAACAAGTGGTTGATAACCACTAAACACAGAATATTCAATGTTTTGCTGTATTTTCTATTCGCATCAGTAGGATTCTGTATATATTACAAGCTGAGTTTGTCTTTAGCTGCAGTGCAGCTTATCACGTGTGTGTTATTTGAAATGTGTTCATGATTTTTGCAATAGAACAAATGTGGTAAGAAAGTTTAAGTGTCTCAAGTTGTTTAGTTGAGGATAAAGGATGTGTTATACCTATATTTGTCTTTATTTAGGGCAAAAATACAAAATCAACTAATTGTCAGACCCCCTCTGCAAGCACAATGAAATGAAGTCACGAAAGCTAGTTTTAAGAATTAGTGATTCATCAAATTGCCCAAATCTGCCATGGACCCTTTTGCAGTTATAATTCACCACAGTTTGGCCAGTTGCAGTTAAATGCTGTGCTTTGTTCTCTTCACCTCTCAGCCTGTCACTGACCAAAAGAAAATCTCCTTCAGCCCTCTGCGTTGATGCAGCTCAGTCTAGGAAGTGAACCCTCCAAAGGAGCTTGTTAAAATTCATCTGTTGCATCTCTTGATGCCTCCCCTTAATTTCTGATTGGATTAACAATTATGATGAGTCATGCATTAAACATATGGACAAATTCCCGCATAGTGTCCCTGATGTAAGTCCAGGCTTTAATTTTACATCAGAAGACTTCTGTACCATCTTGCCAAATTGCCTCCTCCAACACCCACTTTGATGATTGATTGATCAAATTTGAATGTAATTTGATTGGATGTGAGAACTATTATCTATCTGTGGGTTGGCTAACTTGTTTATCCAAATGAGAGTCAGAGACAGCTGAGCACTGAATATAATCTTATACCAGCTGGAAATGGACTTCCTAAGAACTTTGGACTTACTCGGTAAGCTACAGGCTGTCGCGAAAGCTACTTTTCTCTTGTCAGCTTGGAATGAAAAGGATAATGTTAAAACGAGATTGGGTACACACTGCACTTCTGGAAATAATCTTTTTGAAGAGGGAGAGTTAAGGAGAGATGACTCGATTGCAAATGTGTCGAATCGGATTTGCTTTGCAGACCGAGCGAGGAAGTTAATCTCGAGATTGAGCAATGAAAGGTTATACTAAGTTTGCACAAAGTTTCTGTTACTCTTTTGAAGCGCTCGGTGCTTTGCATTCCAATGAAAGTTGCAAATTGATTGCAGTTGATAAAAGAAACACTTCTTGCGCTGCTGCTGCTCGGAACATAAATAAATCAGACCACTGGTAATGGTAGGCCTCATTACCAAAGAAATGCTCCCTTCAGTGAATCTTGTTGGGTTTTTTTATGTTTTTTGGAACTCCACTTTCTCCAGTGT
The DNA here is from genome assembly GCA_900302615.1 of Holocentrus rufus. NCBI lineage: Eukaryota > Metazoa > Chordata > Actinopteri > Holocentriformes > Holocentridae > Holocentrus > Holocentrus rufus. Next base: position 52,631 of record OMLF01011778.1, read on the forward strand.
GATGCGGTGCCTTTTTGTGGCTTATTGGAGAACAATGGTTGAACTGGCGCCCACTGGAGATTTGTCAAGGCGGTCGTGCTGTTTTCTTTCTTTTGGGAAGTGTGAATCTAATATTCAGGCCTTTCTGGTACCCCAGACCACCTGTTATTTATGTGCTGTAACATTCAGGCTGCCAAGCTGTTTGCCTTATGGCTGGGCTTCTGTGCTGAATGGCAAACAAACATCCTCACATCCATGCCAACCATTTCAGACTTTTCTGAGATTGAGGAATTAGCAATTTTTTATAATTTAGTTTTTTTTCCCCCAAGTTGTCTCCTTGCTTGTTTTCCAGACTCATGACGTATGCCACTTGTCTTGGCGTCAAATCCAAAAACAATGTATTTATTCGAACGCCCACTCAAAATGTGCAAACAGTCACAGTCATATTCACACATGGGACTGAAAAAGTCCCACACGAGCTACTCTCTTCCATTCTAGTTCCCGGCGTTTGTCGGGAGGGGCTGATGGGTAATTTGCTTGATGCGGTCTTCTTTGTTTAAGTGGCATTAACTGCGGTGCTTTTTCACTCTTTCAATCTGAAGAAAGTACTCAAGAAGCACACTAATGCACAGCGTGTTGTCTATCGCTATTGACGGCAAAATCTTTCCAAAGCCAAGAATTGTAATCAAATGACCAGCGCACCAAAATATCTGACTTAAATCCTTAATTACACTTATAATAAAAACATGAGGATTGATGCCTGGCAGTTGTCAGTTTTTTGCCATCTAATTTCTAAATCTGCCCCATGCCAAGTAGTCCATTATAGTCATTCTTTTGATTAAAAATGTACACTCTTTGATGAAGGAATATAGCACGTGCTCATTTGATTTACTAATTACTTTTCCGTCTGAATGGTCGACAGCAAGAGTGCTTTTAAAGAAGAGGAAGGGCTTAATCATTATAATTTGAAAGTACTGTCTGGCAAGTAGTACAGAAAGTTTTAAGGCAGAGTAATACTCAAATGTAATTATTTACTGGCATCATACTTGGTTTTGGAGTTTTAATCGGAAATTCTGTCCATGAATTAATTTTCGGAGATATTTCATTCTTGTGCGGGGCGGTTGATGCTGTGCATTTGCTTTGTTTGAGGCAGAGTTGCAGCATTTGACGAAAGTTCGGGACTCTGCCTATAATTTGCTTGGACACGAGTATGTCAGTGTCTGTCTGCGTCCGAAACCTCGGCGGACTATTTTTAACGTCTTGTTTACCCAAGGTAGATTGACCCAACACTGCTTCACACTTGTTTTTATCACAGCTTGTAATGTCATGTCGCGGCTGCACCGGAGTAGTTTGGGGAATGTGAGTCTTGTTCGGTACGTGAGCGCTAACCGAAGAGGGATCGTCGCGTCCTGCAGGAAGATTTTCCCATTCAGAATGAGAAGAATACAAATTCACATTTAACAAGCACGATCAGCTGAATTGATCAATATTGACTACTAGATATATCTGGGATTTTCGTTCTAATATCGTGATATGGCATAAGTATTGTCTTTGTGGTTTTAAAGGCTGCATTACAGCAAGAGATTCAATTTTTTGAACTTATTAGACTGTTATTGCTGTCACATCTGCATTAATAGTGATTGTTAATCAAAAATCTCCTGTGTATTAATATCTTATGAAAGCACCAATAGCCATACAATATCGTCGCAATATCGTGATGTTAGGTCAAAGATATCGCGATATTTTGTCTGTATCGCCCAACCCAACAACCAAAGTACGACCTTGAGAAAAAGACTCCAGCGGCCAAACAAGCACATGATCGGTGGATACATAATCGATTGTATTGCAATTTTCATCAAGCCAGATGTAAATCCAGGAAGATGCATCGATCTCCCATCATCCGTTGAGTCACGGGCTGTAAACACACAGGAAACGGGGTGATAGCTTATTGGATTGTTTGTCCTGTTGAGTTTTCAAAGACATGTAAATGAAACCACCTGAGAGAGCAGGTTTTGAATTTATTCAGGGCTCAGTGATTTACTGTTTACATGAGTACATAAATATTTGACTTCCATCAGATCGATGGCTTTGCTGCAGAATATGTGAAACAGTGTGAGGACTCCTGCTAAAAAGATTAGTGAGACAGCCCTCAGTGAAGCTTTTCCTCGACTTTTTTTTTTTTCTGCGACTGGATTTTTATGAAAACATCATCTTTCCAAAATAAAGTACCCCAACGAGCCACAGGATAAAACCGAAATTTGGAAGCTGCTCATCCCTCCGTGATACTCTTGGCTTTGGTTTATAAATAGACTTGCAACACAGCCGGACGCAAATGGCGCTCTCCAGTCTCTGTGCCTTCTCCTTGGCGGTGTGACAGTGAGTGACAGTGGTGTGCCGCCAGTGCACCGCGACGTGACAGCTGACAAGAGCTGCGTCTGATATGGCAGTTTTTTTACAAATCATCCCCCTGCTGAAGGTGGGGCCTCCATCAGCCAGGGACTTTGTAATGATGATTTATGTTATGGATCAAGGTAACAAATGGTCCAAACCACACTCCCTTGTGCAGCATGGCGTCTGCATCCAAACACGTTACCTGCAGCTTTGTGGGTGGAAGAGGGCAGCATTATAAATTCATTTTTTAGTTTTTTCATTTGTTTTGTTACCCTTTAGAAATACAAATGTTCCCAGAGGAATTTTTTAGTGTTGTGTTCTGTTTCCCCTTGGGACCTCATCATTTGACTTGTAAATTGCATACCACATGACATTATAATCATAGCTCCATGTATTTGTAATGTTTTTTTGATGACATGTTTTATAAGTTTTTGCCTCCTTCTTCTTCTATAGAAGGCATTGTGTGATGTCAGCGTTCTGCTAAATCACCTCTGCTTTCATGTGCTGACTCTCTCCCCCGTCTTCCTCCTTCCTGGATTTTTTTATGGACCGATTCAAAATAAATGTGCCAGTTACGCCCAGTTTTTCTTTAAAGCAGCAGCCCAATACTGGGATGAAATATTGAGATTACTAATGAAAACGAGGCTTAGTTGAAACAATGTTTACATGCAGCAGGGGGCGCTCTTCATGCCACAGGTCTTTAACTTGTCGCCTCATTGAGTCAAGTCATCTGCTCCCCCTGTGTGCTGGTGTTTGTTTCCAGGTTTTGCTCCTGTCTGGCTGAGCTGGCCGTGTTTTTCAGTGTGAAGCTTTGATAAAACATGGCAAATAGGTTTTCCTGCATCAAGTCCATAAATGAAAGCGTTTTTGTGCAATAATATGAACGAGTCCAGATAAACAGCTCCGGCAAACATTTGCTGTTCGGTGCAGAGCTGCACATGGCTTTGCACGCAGGATATTATTTCCACATTATTTCCTATTTAGTTTAGAATGAAAATAGTTTTGATGCAATGCAGCACCAAATATTTTTCCACTGCAAATGCACAGTGGAGTTTAAATTTGTTCGCTTCATAGTAATGATATTTGCCAAGCAGATGTCTGTATCCATATGTATCTATTATTTAAGATGCTTTATTATTGCTGTATTATAAACACATGTTCAAGGAAATGGCATGAAGATGCTTCATCTTGTGATCATTGAGAATAAACCCAAGGTTAATTCTTCCACCAGCTGTTATAAAGCAGCTCATTGCAGCTTTTATTTATTTATTTATTTATTTTAACACCATAACGAGCCATAATGGGAGCAATATGTCTTACCTCTTGTTAGATAATGTACTGTAATCATTTTTACAGTCTGTGGTACCAAAATACTGAGTCTTTCTTTGCCAGAGAACCTGGCAAATAATTATTTAAATGGTATATGTATATTTGGTTGTATATGTATTCTAAAATATGCATTACATAGTGTATACATTCTAAAAGCTTAATTTGTAAGTGGGCAATGTTTTTAATCTATCAAGACTGACAACACTGATCTGTTTTACATCGGTTTGCACGAATATGAGCAATATAAACACAGATTCAAAGCATTTTTAAAAGCCATGTTTAGTTGTTTGTGCACTGAAGAAATCTAATCCCATTATTTGGTTTAAAAAGCTTCCTGTTTGATTATGTTTGGACTGAAGATTGAGCCTGGACAGCTCACAGCGTGTTCCTTTTTCCTTCATGTACTTGTTAGAATTACCAGTTTACCAGTAGATGGAGCCAAAGATTTCCAGCAGCCTCGACCAGTCGCACAGCTGCTGACAGTCAGAAGACAAACACAGTCAGGGTCCACCTCCTCCACAGTCTGATTATTCTCTGCTTCCCAATTACTCCTGAGAGCAGATTAAAGAAACAATAATTCAGAGGATATGAATGTGTTTTCTGTAAATAACCATCTCAAAGCTTGTGCAAACAAGTAGCTTTGCTGCTTTATTTGTAATATTTGTATTTATCACTTTATCACTTCGATTACATAAATTTCGTGCTACAGTTCTTAACATTTAATCCGGTTTCCAGTCAACCATATTTCATGAATACTGCACTCTGGGAATCCTTCTGTTATTGGAAACAAACTTTGTGCATTTATCTCAAAGATAATAAAGCCGAGGAATCAAGCCCATCTATTTCCTTTTTATTTATTTATTTTTGTCCTACTGTTTGTTATTCTTATTCATATAAGTATTGCTCGTGTGCCCTTTACAGCGTTCTTATTAGATTCTGAATAAATTAGTTGGATATTATTCAGTAAAAAAAACATTTATTATCATGTTTGGTAATGGCTTGGTGTAGCAGGCAGGTAGAATAGCAAACATATTGCTGTGCCACAGAGCTTTCCACTGAATGAAGCTCCAGAAAACATTCTTTCCACACACACACACACACACACACATTAGTTTTACCCATCATCCATCACAACAATAATAAGGGAGCCGGCAGTTACTGTGCTTTTTAGGATCCATGTCTGTGGTGCTGTAATTTGTTTTTGGCTGTCTCTACAGACACATTTTTAATTCTGCAGAGCTACGACCATTATTGAAACATGTTTTGGTGAGAGTTCAAAGTCTGTGTGCTGCACACAGCAAAACCACGGTGTTCACCAAGGAACAGAAAAGGTGAGCACTGTTTGAGAAATGTATTTATTATAATTTTACTAAGGCCATTTGAGTTGCCAACTGACTTCAGAAAAAGAATCTTTAAAAAGAGCAAGTAATAATAAGATGTAATAGAAATAATTTAACTTAATATAATGTATAATATAAAGCTCCTCAAAACCTCTGCTATACTGTCAACTTTGATGATCATAAACAATTTATTTGTCGGACACTGGCAGAGACAGAATCAAGACTTTCTTTCCTCTTCAGGCAAACATTTGCATTCAACTGGTTCTATGATCTGCACCTGTCTGTGTCGGCTTGGAAATATTCTCCACACCCAGCCCATGTCCCATTTTCTCTCAGCGTAAACTAATGTTATTGCAGCGGGGACTTTTGAAGTCATGACTGAGAGGAAGAATCTATTTTACATCCCTTTGTGTCGTCCAATTAGCCAGAGCTGCGCATCAACTTGTGACCAGAGGTGGTTTTCACAAAGAAAGTCATCAGTTTGAAGGTACCAGCTTGTCCTTGACCTCAAACAGATCTAGTTTCATAACGTATCCCGCGTGAAATTGTTTTTTCCTCATTTCCATGCACTCGGTAATGGCATCGGAAAACCGGAAAGACAGACAGCGGTCTGTAAAAGGATGAAACACTGTGGATGTTCTTGATGAGTAGAGGTGACTGAGAGCAGGAGTTGCCATTCTGCACATGTCTGCATTTAATATGAACTACAGCATAAAGAATTGATTGTAAAAACTGTATTCAGCTCGGCATCAGTATTATGACTCTGCACAACAACAGTTCTGATTGACAAGAACACAGGAATTGGTCACCAGGCTTCCAGTGCCAAAGCAGATTAACATATAAAACATTGGGACTAGGTGCAAGAAGGTTTGTACAATCTAAGGAAATTTACACAAGCTGATAACATCAAATTTGAGCTAGTTAACAATATAACAATTTACTGAAAATTTGGACACCTGGCTGGGTAATAAACAACAAACCCACTCACCACAACGTCAACCACACTGAATTTTTCACCCTTTGAGCCAATTTGGGCTTGCATGCTGCACAGTGATGTATGGTCCTTTTCTTCTTTTGCACATTCTTTGGGTGATGCTATTTGCTCTTGACCACAATAGAAAAAATAGGCTTTGTTGTGAGATATTGAACTTTAATCTCAGCCCAGTAACTGGGATGAGAAAGAACCCTGAGTAAAAATTAAACACAAACAGAATCTTGAAATTATAAATTATAAATTAACATAATAAAACATGGAGACTTGAATGGGTTGAATTGTTGCTCACTGTCTGATCAATCTGCAACTGATAACCTGCAATTGAAGCTCTGATCAAAGAGCTACGCTACAGAATTAAACCGAATTTCCCCTTTACGCTCTACTTTCATTGAAGCAGTACAAAATCTCAGTGCAACTTCTAGAGCATTGAGTAAACTTTGCATGTATTAGCATTGCTAAATCACTTTTGACTTCTTGTGCAAAAATGTCTAGGACTGAGAATAAGCTAATGGAAAATATACAATTACTGAACAGTTCTGTACTGTTAGCATTTTTCGTGTTATTTGCACAGACTTCCCACACAGAATTTTGAGAATTTTCTCCCATTGTAATGCAATGCATGATTGTTTGCCACACATTAACCCGGGGTTGCATTGCTTGTCACAAGTGTTTACCTGCAGGATTTGACGTAATTGTCCTTAGTGCTATTAAACTAGTGCCTGGATTATAGGTTAGAGGAAAGGAGTTGGGTGAGTGCCTGTAATTCATTGGGGTGATCAAGTGGGTGAGTAGATTTCTGTGTTGATTAATGCTCAGAAGGGGTTAATTGTCAGTGTTACCACCCCACACTTAATCATCATAAATGTGTAGCAAAGCTTGTATTAGGTGACATGCATTACATGCTTTAAAAATTGTGTGTGGAATTAGTATGCGCAACGTTTTCACTTCCCTTTAAACAGCTTGTGTTCTTTTAATTTCAGGAAATCTTTTGACCATCAATTCTGCGATCTCTCCCGTGAGGTTTCACGAGTTTTAATTAGACCCCTGATGTTTTTGATTTTGCAGTAATGCAATATTAGCGCAATAATGCTCCCCCTAGATTTAAGTCACTCACGGTTTGCCGTTTATTCTCAAAATGTCTTTTTTTTTTCAATCCTCTGTTTCTCTTAGGGACTGTTAAAGCCTCAGTGTGGTTTCCTGTACCGCTCACCGCTAAGTGTTATCTATTTTGTTGATCAGTGCACAAAAGAGCTCCAATAAGTACATTTCCATCATTTAACATTTTTATGGCCAGGGATGTCTCCGTACAATTAAGTAAGAGTGAGAAGGCGTGATGTACTGGAATATCAAATAGTGGGAAATAATTAAGACCTTAATAATATTACAATATGCCCCAGGAATGCCCAGTATTGCTTGGAATATTCGTCCACCTGATGTATTTTTCATCACGTACTTTATGAGATTTCTGCTCGTCTTTGCTTTGAGGGTGAGGGTAAATTACCTCGGCGCTGCTTTCTGAATAGTGAATCATGACGTGATGAAGTGGGTGCTTGTTAACACTTTCAATTGAACTTTTTTTTTTTTTTTTTTTTGCTGTTTCCTGCAATGCCACTGCACGGTTCCTTTTAATACATTATGGTGGATCATAAATGTGGCTGTGCCGAATGTCCCCGTCGACTGGTTTCAGCAATTTTGCATGAAGTTGCTGCCACTGGGAAGCAGCAAGGGATTTCTCAGAAGTCGTAGTAAATGAGAGATCGTGCACTGGTTTGACAGAAAAGTATATAATTCACTGAGTTTTATGCCATTAGTCCTTGAGGTTGTTTACACTTTCTCTTCTCTTGTGCCATCAACTTTCTTGGTGTACTTAAGTAGATAAAACTTGCATTTTGAACGGTGTTTTTGCATTAATGCTTTACCTTCACTTAACAGCGCCTTCACTTCCTTCCTTCACTCTACCCTGAAAAATATCCCTTATATAAATGAACCGCTTCTCCAGGGTTTCTATTTTTGTAGTGACTTAGAGCACACACACACAGAGACGCACGTACACTTTATTACACGCTACTTTGACCATTTTCCCCAAACACAATCATGATTCCGTCAAGAGATAACCACCAGTATTGATTTCTTCTTAGCGTCCATTTCATGCCGATGAACTATGCTAGTCATATTTCATCCTGTGGACAGTGGCTCCAGACGTCCTGTAGTCTGTCTGCCACTTTATTGTCCCGACGTCTTCCCTTTTTCTTTTCTTTTTTTTTACTTTTCCTGCTAATGCACGGTCTCCATTGACCTTCACGTTTCGTTTGATTGGCACTTCTCTGCCGAAGGGATAACGCACTGTAAATCAGAGGACAAGCCCGGCCCTTCACATGTGACGCACGTCTTCTTTTCCCGAACATGTCGCCCCATCGTGAGCCCACAGATAAACGTGTGAGAGCTAATACGGCTAAGACACACGGAAAAGCAGGTCAATGTTATCAGTTTCAGCACGCTGCCCCGAGCTTTGTGGCACTGTCCATTTGCAGACAATGCCGTTGACTTTTCCCATTTGCAGTGGGACTGGGCATCAGGAATGGACTGGGACGTTGATAAAATATGGTGGCACAGCTGCACAGGCAAAGACACGCATGTCTGCTGAAAATGAACGGCAGCTGCAAGGGTTTTAACACTTCTTGACAGGCTTTAGGGTTAATTGGAGTGTTTTTTGAGTGGGCATAATGAAGGCCTGTTGCTCCTCGGACTGTGAAAGAAGCATTGCCAACAGATGTAAGAGCTGGAGAGGTGCGAGACTTTTCTTTTGAGAGTCTGAGGTGAAAGTATGTTGGAAGACCATTTCCACTGAACTCCACTGATTCAGATTGGAAAATGCTCAGCATAGAGAGGGCAATCTTCTGGTCTTACTGAGCCCGCCAACTGTAATTGCAGACTTAAGCACAGGATTTGCAAAGGTACATTTCCCATAATCTTAGATTACGCCGAATGGACCCACTGACAGGGAATTGCCCATTTCTTCTCTTAGAATCAATCGTCTGTGTGTGTGTTTGTATTTGTGTGTTCGGTGGTAAGAGGTGAAGACTTGCCTATCTCTGTGTATGCATGCATGCACACGCACCTGGCAGTGGCGGCCTGCGTTATCCAGACTCCACAAAGTGAGTCCTCGGTACCGCAGTCACCCCATACGTCTCCATGCTTGATTGCACTTGCAGCTTCGCTGAGGGCACTTTGGTTCATAGCTCATAATTGCCTTCCCCTTCACAGGCGCCGCTTCAGTAAATATGACAGGCTCATTTTAATATGCCTTCCAAAAAAAAAAAAAAAAAAAGAAACACAACACAAACACTAATGCTGCTTTGCATGCCTGAGCAAATCGCTGCAGGTGTCACCTAATTATATCACCCACTTGTACTCCGAGCTGATCTGTAAACAGCGGGCCGATCTCATCTTCGCCTCTTCGCCCGTCCAGCTATCGGCGCCGCTTTGATTGATGACGGCTACAAC
>OMLF01011781.1:5138-22805 GCA_900302615.1 Holocentrus rufus
AAAAAAAAAAAAAAAAAAAAAAAAAAAAGAGCAGTTGCCCGTGGTGATATGTCTGTGCAGACACACATAGACATCCATGTGCACACGCTCACATGCGTGTATAGAGACATGGAAAACAAAAAAACAAAAAAGAGACACACAGTTGATAGAAAAACAAATACTCATGCACAAGGATGCACACATGCACACACACAAACACTTCACTGCAGGCACAGTTTGAAGGTCGACACTTCCCCGGGTGAGACAGCACCCTCTGGCCTGTGGGTCTAACAATAGGTTCCATTCTGCACTGTCCCCTCTGCTCTGTTCGCAGTCCTCCCCCCTCCTCCCCTCCCTTCATGCCCATGACTAATGACCTCGGGGCAGGGGTAAGTTAGGGGTGAAGACGGGTAGGGGTGTGTGTGTGTGTGTGTGTGTTTGACGGCGGGTGATGCTGTCACTGAAGACACCAAGTCAACATCAGCGCAGGGCCAGAGCTCAGCCTCTGTCTAACCCACAAAAGACAACACTTTAAGACATTAGACACATAAACACAGGCAGACGTCATTATGTTCCGTTGCCTTGCCTCCATATGTATCCCCTCTGTAACTAGTCAGATTACAGCGCTTATATCGAAACCGACTCCGCCGTGGAATAGCATGTGGTGCGTCAGTCACTATCGGGGTAACAGCCTTTTTATCAACTGCCATGAATGACGCCCCGCGACTGATGTCCCCGAGTTACCGAGAAAAGTCACGTTGTAGACATGCGGGATAATTCGTGGGACGGCATTTGCTGCTCCGGTGAACATGCCAGAAAGGCTCTGAACATGTGTCACCACGAGAAGACATTCCGTGTTATGACCAGTAGAGGTTCGCTCAGGCAGTTGCCACATTGGCCTCTCAATCAAAAAGATGTCTAAAATAAAACCCGCCGTAGCACATTCCCCTTCAGGAATACTTTAAATAGGCGACGGGGCTCCCGCGCTGTATAGCCGTCTGAGGTTAGCACATGGATCACTCAGCTGGAGGGGGTAAGGGAGGGTGGCACAGAGCCAAGCCCAGTTGAGGGGAACGTGTATGGGGTGAGGGGGCCAGAGCAAAAGCCTTTAGCTGGAGCACACAGATGTGGAGGCACTGACGGATGTATCAGGGACAGATGCACACTTGGCTCAGGAATGAGCAGATGTGTGTGTGTAGTATATGCGATGTGTGTGAGCGTACATGCATGTGTGTGTGCTTGTGTGTGTCTATGCTTCTGTGCATTGCAAATGTATGTGGGTAAAGTATGTTGTCTGTATTGTATGCTTTTGTGTGAAAAAGAAAATTCTCCTTTGTGTGTGTGTGTGTGTGTGTGTGTGTGTGTGTGCTTATAATTGTGGTGTGTTTCATGGGTTAAATGAACCACCTGGATTTAACCCCTTCATTAATAGTAAAAAGCAGTGTAAATGAATATAATCTCGCCTTTTGATGTTCCCTGATTGTCTGATTCCTACTTGAAGCGGACATGAAACAGTAGCAGATGAGAAAGTGACTCCAGAGGACCAAGAAGCTCAGGAGTTACGACCATGTCTCTCCAAGGATCAACAATGGCAGGGAAACAAAGGGAGCTGGGCCAGTAGGTTGACAGGTATCACTGCTTTGGCACCACGCTGCCTTTTGTTGCAATGAGCGATTAGCTTTATGCGGCACAGAGGAACAACAAAGCCACAGAGTGAATCAGAGCATGAGCAATATCTGCACCCTACTGTGCATGCGTGTGCATGTGAGACTGTGAGAGTGTCAGTGTGTACAAGTGTGTTGGTGTGGGTTATCGTGCACGCATCCCTGACTGTGCATATGCATGTATGTCTAAGGAGCGCTCACGCCTGCAGCCATGTGTGCTCGGAGATGACGCAAGTCCTGCTGGTGCGAGCTGGTGCAGCACTCGGTTAGGCCCTAATTGGACTGCCTGCTTAGGCCGCCTGATTGCAAACAGACCCAGGTGAGTGTGTGACGGCGCCCTCCTCCTCCTCCTCCTCCTCCTCTTCCCTTCCTCCTTCCCTTCCCCACCTCCTCCTTCTCACTTTGCCCAGTCCAGCTAACCAGCTTTAATAAGTTTCAAGCCCATGTCCTGCACGTTGCTCACTACAGTGGTAATGATCACAATTTGTCCAGCCGTCTGATTAAGGAAGTAGCTATTAGGGCGCTGCGCGACACTTAAAATCCTCCCCCACTGGCCCAGCGCAGAGATTTTTATGGGCATGGGCGGTGGAGTGTCACTGAGGAATAGCTTTCCGCCATCAAAGCTCTAATGATCCTTAATAACACATGTATGTATTTTACAACTGTGCTGCTTTCAGAAAACCACAATTAAATGTAATATCACTCACAAGGTGCAGTAAAATACATACATTTTGGAAGGAGGAGCTTAGAGGCTGGTGTTATGCACCCAGACAGGAAACAAAACTTATTTTTACAGGACAAGGGCACCCATAAGTAATTATTTAAGCATAGGTTGAAGTCTGTATAGTAATAAACAATTACTTGGATTACATGAGCAAAGTACCTCGTAAACACGGTGGTTCTCAACTACACCTGAGTTTTCACCCTGTCTGGTCGCCGGGGCCATGCACTACTTCATAGGGCAACCATGTCTGACAGCCTGGCAGTCCTCCAGCCAAGGAAAACACTCGCATCATGGTATACTTGCGCCGAATTAAACAAATAAGGGATGAAGTTAATCAGCGAAGATTAGGAAAGTTTGAATCAGAATGGACGTCGGTGGCACAGCGGAGGCATTGATCCAGAGACTAAAGAGAGATGACAGGTGGGAGACACGAGGAGAATAAATGCGCCAGCCAGAAGGTGCGAGAGTGAGAGCGGAGACTCACGAAGCTCATTCTAAGAGTTAAGGATCATCCACAAATAAACAGCAGGCCATGTGGCGGAGGGGTGCAGCAAAACTTCCCTACAGCCAACACAAATGTTCCGTTCCTCTTTCCCCCAGGGCCAATAAAACAAACAGCGTGGACTCCACAACACACTAAATCCCCCCCCCACAAGAGAGCACACACACACACACACACACACACTGAAGCATTAATTCTCCTCCGCTCGTTCTCCTCTTCTCTTGCCTGTTCCTGGACTCCTCTCTGTTCTGTACTAAATCTTTTGTCTCCTCTGATCTTGCTCCTTCACTCCCTCTGCTGCCCTGAAAACAATGTAGATAAATGCAAAACAAGAAGAAGGTCATTGTGAAGAGAAAGTGAAACTAGCTTTGATGATAGCATCACATCTGTGTTCAATATACCTAATTCTTTCCTTCCTTCCTTCCCTCCTTCCTTCTTTCCTTCCTTGCTCCTGTCCCACTCTGGCCTGCTTCCCAGTAGGAGCAAAGCTGGAACCCTCTGCTCCTCTCTGCTCCTCTCTGATCCGCTCGGCCAAGCAGCTCAAGGCCAAGACCCTATAAGACAGAGCCGGGCAGAGCGAGATTAACACGAACCCGGAGTCATTATGCTGTTAATGAGCCGTGTCCAAACCAACAACTTTTATAGCACCTGTAACACACCAGCTAATCTGTCTGACACCTTGGACCAAATAAACACAGCTAATGCCACTGCAAACACACACACACACACACACACACACGCGCGCGCGCGCCAGACTTACGCCGACAGTCCAGTTGGCTATATAGGCGAGTTACCATGAGTTTCCATTGTGCAGTAAGACTAGACAGAGCAAATGAATTCACCAAAAAGTCAATAATTATGCAATATGATTTTATGCTGACCTCTAACCTTCAGGACGGGCGCATCTCAAAGACAACTGGCAGTATGGGAGATGTCCACACACACCCGCAGATACACACAGACCCCCAGTTCTTTCCACAAACACACCGTCACCTCTGTCCTCCCCATCAGTCAATGCCAGGGCTAGTCAGTCAAAATAAATCCAATAAAGTAAAATGCAGACCCCTTCGTTTAATTGCAGGAATTGGGATCTCAGAGTAGGGCACAACCTGCCAACAGGCATACTGGGCCCTTTATCGACAAGCATACTACACTAATTGCAGCCTCAGTGATTATATAATTTAACTGTATTTAACCGTATTAGTAGAATGGGGTGCACTACCGGGAGTGGACATAATAAGAAGAGGAGATGTATATAATTGAATAATTTTCTATTCACTGACTGATAAGGAGTGGGTAAAGGAAGCAAACCTCTGCACATGTTGGTAGCAATCCCTGCCATAGTCTTCTCATTAGGCTCAGTCAAAGAAAGCCTTGTGGTGGCTTTGCCCTGGGCCAGCGACTACTGCCGTGTGAGTGAGAGGACAGGAATGACGGCGTTCCCAGGGAGGCCTGGGGTCAAATGGTCACCGATGATCAAGACCCTCGTGCTGAGTTGTGCGTCACCTCGTATTTGAAAGTATAAGTCATATCAGTAGTTTTTGAAAAGGTTTCTTGTCCATATTTGTTGCCTATATGGAAATTTAATACAGTATGTACATAAAGGGGATTTCCATACAGGCCCAAACATGTCTGTATTAAATACTCGTACATGACACATATTTTAATTTAGCACATTTTCATGTATGGACATATATGTCTATATAGGTATATATTACAAATACATTCATTTTTTCAGGTCGCTGGCCCCCATTATTATAAACATGTTGAGCAAAAATGCATGCACATACAAGACCAGGGACAGCATGTTGCACATATTTGTCCATATGTGCTACACATATATGTATATATAAGGGTATATATGTTTGGATCATCTATGACTACATATATAATATATCTGATAACATTTGTCTGGTATAGTGGTGTATTTGTTCTTATATTAGGTTTCTGTATAGCAGTCAGTTAAACTACACTTCTGTCATAGTAACATCCGTGATAACAAAGCCTACAGCAAAGCTGATGATGTTGATGATGATGATGATGAGGGTGATGATGATTACCACAGCAACAGTGAATAAGAGGATGACTACAGCGCTGATGAGCCACATGCAGGGGGATTTCTCAGGCCCAGAGAGGAGCAGAGAGGCCCCGCAGGCGGAAGTGTGGGTGATCAGCCAGCAGACCAGGACATGTGGTCGAGGTCAGGGGTCAGCTCACCCCCATTTCTGCTCCCCCGCACTGCTGCACACAGGAAGTCCCAATACACACACTCACACACACACACACACACACACACACAGATGCAAGCATGCAAGCTCATGTAAAGACATACACACACCGAGGAAAATTCCTTGTCGCTCCTCCAGGGCTGAGCCAATAACGGTCCCCCTGCAACAGCCGTGTTCTCAGCACAGTGATGACCTGCTCCTGGAGCTCATAAACACAGGCCACCCAAAGAGAGAGAGAGAGAGAGAGAGAGAGAGAGAGAGAGAGAGAGAGAGAGGTAGGCGGTGGGGGGGTAGGCTTGCACTAGCCCAGCGGCTGCTCTCCTCTGGCTAGCTGTCATGTCCTGTGCCCTGACCTACAAGACCTGGAGATGTAAAAACACACACAGCTCTCACACACGCACTCTCTGCTCTGTGGCTGGGAGAACATCCAGCACTGTTAGCAGGACGGATTCTATTACTGATGTTGTAAAAGGCTTTACAGTCATGTCAAGGATGATGTACTGCAAAAAGCATTTCTTATGAAAGAATTTTATAATAAAAACTCATAAAAGACTCGATTATAATCATCATTTACAGTAATAGTCAGGAGGTGGTTTGAATTCAAACATGCCACAAAACTGAGCAGCGTGGTTGTCATTACACCAGGTGGCACAGATGATGGTTCCTGCTTAGATGTTCATGCAAATATCCAGTCAGGTGAAGGAGGAAGTGCACCTGTGAACTGGTTAACCCCTGGTTTGTGTACACAGTGTTTCTGCCCGTCCACAGGCCAGACCAAACTGATGATCTCACTGATGGGTTGTGTGCCAGGGCTCTATCTAAGCCATACGGATAACATAGACACCAAGTTACAGTACATGACTTATTTGCATAGCTCTGTGCATAACTGAACTGGGCTGCAGGCTTTTTTTCCCCCCTGTGCTCAGTGAAAGGCATATTGGCTGATAAGTTGGAATCAACTGCAAACACTGAAGCACAAATTGACAACTGCTACTGTAGCCTGTTTCAGAAGTTACCAAATGAATTACAAATGTTCTTTCTGCTTACCAAAACGTCCATAAATGGCCCCTTTCAACCAAACATTTTGCCTGACCAGAGTTAACAAACAGAGGTTGCTGTGGGACAGAGCATTGATTATGTGTGGGATGTGTTTGGTACTGAAAGATGTAGGGGTGGCGTTAGATGAAATAACAGTGTGATAACTGTTCGGGATCCTGCCCCAGACACAGAGTTTCATTAATGACTTGAGCTCTGGTCATGAACTTGTGGTCCGGTCAAATAATGAACACATTTGTGGAGCTGCAGAGAGAGAGAGGGGGAAAAAAAAGAAAAAAAAACATCTGCTAATGGCCTTTCCATCTACACTTCTCAAAGTAGCAACTGAAAGCAATTTGTACTGACTCTGATGATTTCGTTACTGTATCCATTTAGGTCGTATCTATTGGGAGATTTAATCTAACTTATCAGTGCCTCAGCACATGTGCATGGTGTGTTTGGTTGTGCGTGAAGGGCCAGATGTGTTAGGCACCTGTAGTGCGCTGTCAACGCCGAGGAGGACCCAGCAGCCAGCAGGACAGTAGAGCTTGTCCAGGGAGACACAGATGCACAGGGTCACACAGGCCTGCCATTGTGCAGAGGCTAATTGGACACACACACACACACACACACACACACACACACACACCTGGGATGGAAGACCGCAGTAAAGTGCCACTGTGTGGAACTGAATAGTGTTTATATAAGTCGCAGGGACAGCCAGTTGCTGTCTTGCTGTTAGTGGGCCAGTATGCAAGTCTGCTCTGACTGTAAGACTGTTGCAGAGGTCAGAGAAAGTCTGATCGACTGACTGACCAACTGACTGACATCGACTCTTGACTTTGGCAATAAGTTGTCATCCTGTCACGGCTCTCCGTCCTCTGGAGCCATTAACTGAAATGCTCCTTTACAAGGAAAATCTCATGCATTTTTGCTCATGTTATAATATGACTTCCTATGACCATGTGACACCCCAACTTCACAAGTTTTATCGTTTCAAATAATTTCTAGCTGAGTGCAATGCTGAAGATACTGGCAAGATTTTTGAGGAATGATTCCAGGTGTTGTCAGATATAGCTGATGGAAAGAACATCTATTTTTGGCTGCAGGACTAATATGTAAAGTGGATTTCAACCACATGTCAAACAAATTATGGAACATCAAACACAGCTGCTGATTTTAAGGGGAAAATTTTTGAAGTCAAATCAACAGAAGAAGAGTTGTGTGTGTGTGTTTGTCACTACAATGGCCTGATACAGATACGCAAAAATAGCTGTTGCAATGACTCCACAGCAACACATGTGATTGATCATTTGAAATTGATAGAAATGAAAAGTAAGGGGGAAGTGTGTTGACAGTTTGAGGTCATCTTTGGCCAGGGATTTCTAAACCAGCTCAGGCCTAATTCAATTTCTTCCACCAGCTGCAGGCATACAAAATAAGAGCTATTTTTCTCTTCTCGGTTGATTGACTGACAAATTACTGTAAAACACATGAAATCAAATTGGTCTCCGGTGAAAACTGAAACCCAAATATAAATACCGCATCATGAAAACAGCAAATGCTATGAATACAAACTAGGAGAGTCTCAGGATGAGGAGCCCAGGAGAGATATTTGTAAATGGGGGACGAGGGATGGTGGTGCAAAGAGGAGGTGTTTTGCTGATGAGATCAGAGGTCAGATCAAATTATGATATAATCAATTCAAAATTCTTCACAATTGTAGCAGCCGAGGGTGGATGATAACAACATTCCTCCAGAGCTCAGCGCCCAGTTTAAAAATGCAGATGTCAGATAGCTCCCCACCCCACTCTTCTCTCCTCCACCCTTGATCTCTCCTCTTTGATTTATTCATTTTCTATGTCGGCCAGCTAGACAAGACAATAGCGTCTTTCATAACTGAGGCCGTGCTCCCACTGCCACCATCCTGCAGCCCCCCAGAGGCCCTCATCCACCAGGCCAGTCCGATAAGACCTGCTCATGGGGAACTGTTTCTTCTTTGGAAATAAACACAGCAAGAGAAGCCATACATATAATAAAGCATGGAGGCATAGATTCAGTAAAATGGACAGAAAAAATATAGCACCCGAACGCCTATCCACTTTTTTGACAAAAGGGAAGAAACTTTATAGACTCTGTTGTCAGGGTATTGAGGTCAGCCTCTAATGCATCCAGAACTGAACCGTAAAGTTGTTAAAACTCTCTAAATCGTGACTCTCAGCCACTTCAGATGATGACCTTTTAGATTTCCTATAGCTATAAGGTCAAATACTGTGCATATATGCATGCAGTTTGAAGAGCAACCACTTGTGTTGACAGATCAAAGAGGTGCTAAAGACATAAGTAGGGCTGGAAGTATGAGGGTGTTTCAGCTCAAGTGAAATAGATGTTTTCAAGGCTGCCTGTGCTACATAAATTGATGTCTGATCATGCATAGTGATATTTCGCCCTTTCTATTAAAGAGCACTGCAAAGATAAAAGAAAGATAAAAAAAAAGAAAATCTCCATTTTAACAAGTCACTTGGTCTCATATTCAGTGTTAAAATCTTTGTTTTTCTTCTAACAAGTGAAAGAAATCTGCCAGTAGGGATGAGATAATCCGATTGTTTCCAATCGAACTTTTCTGGAAACAAGTACACATATGAAACAAGTTTAATTTTCTTGGTACTAGGGGCTACTGATACTATACATTTTCCCCTTTGTTTTAAGAAAAACAGGATTTTAAGATGGATTCTAGTGGGGCTTTGGCTGAGATCAAACTGACTTATGTCCTTAAGCTTTTTCGTATTTGACTTCTTACATCCCCAACCAGAATTAACTCTTTATTTCTGTCAAGTTCTTTTAGAGTGTTTCTTAGATGTTCATAAAACATACTTTTTAAAACTATTTTTGGGATGGTATTCCTCTTTCCATGGATTGCAGTTGCTTAGTCGGAGCATTTGCTTTTCCGCCATTCAATATCATGTTGAAGGATGTGAACTGGCTCCATGAATCAAAGGTAGTAACATGCTCGCTTTGTCACTTCTGCTGTGTGTTATTTGCCAAGCAGCATCTCAGTGATAGAATCAGAACGGTAACAATGTAACTACTTACAAAGGCTCTCCGTGCCAGGTCAGCGATCATTTGCCTTTGTTTGGCTTTGGTTTTAAAACATAAACCAGAACTTTTAACTTGGGATTAGCAGCACCTACATCTGCAACACCGCCACTGATATGCATGGCCATTTTATAGCTGAAAGAACTTGACAGAGTTAATTCTGGTTAGAGATCTAAACATTAATTGGGCTGAGAGGTCAAATGTGAAAAAAACTTAAGGACAAGTCAGTTTGACTTCAGCCAAGTAAACCAAGGCCCCATTAGAATCACCCAATCAAACCAAGATTGATCTAATATTCAGCAATAAACCAGAAAGAATAACCAAATCATTCAATTTACTGTCTGGGCTATCAGATCATAATTTGTCATTGGTAGCATGGAAGCTAACAAAACATAGGTTCATACACCAAGACAGTAAAAATGTGAAATGTAAACAGCTAGCCTGGAATGAGATTTTGCCCTCAGATGAGATGAGGCCGCTTCTATGTGCTTCATGACCACAATTAATGATGGTGGAGGTGAATTAGGTAAAAATATAACAAATTCCCAAAAGAAGCAGAACTTTCTTTGGCAAAATGAACGACTGTGGAATTCAATGAAACAGTAGGACAACACCTTGAAAACCACACTTAAGTCAGGGTTAGCCCATGATAGGAGGACTTTTCATCATCTATGTGATGAAGTTGTAAACAAAGATCTTCTAAATGATGCTAAATGGAAATGCAGGCAAACTTGGGAAAACAACAGAGTTCTGTTTTCCTTGATTGTTGTAAAAAGGCTTTTGGATGGAGTCATACCTAAACTCCAAAAAAAAAAAAAAAAAAAAAATCCACAAGAATCAATGACACATACTCATCTTTTTCTGACTGCACTACTGGAGTTCCACAGGGATCGATCTTTGGACCAATTCTATTTAGCTTATACATTAATGATTTGCCTTCGATTTGCCCAGAGGTCCACATCTAGATGTACGCAGATGATACAGTTATTTACACCCATGCTAAAACAAGAGAACATGCTGCGTCCACACTTATTACAGAACTGAACAAAGTATCAGACTGGTTAACTCACTGCTGTCTTACTCTTAAGATGAGCAAAGGTGTGGACACATATTTTTCTATCACGAGAAATGACACACAACAACTTAACATCCTAGTTAAAGGAGAGGTAATAAATATATTTGAGCCCTTAAAGTATCTGGGAATAATCATTGATTCTAAGTTAAATTTTAAGAAATATATGAAAAGGTCTCCAGAAGTGTGAGAGCTAACCTAATGAAGTTTTATACATATTAGGTATCAACTGCCTCTATTCACTGCTCAGCTCTGTATGCACTCAATGATTTTCTTGCACTTATCTTACTGTGCTATAAGGTGGTAACAGGCAGGAGTTACTACGCTAAAACCATTATACACTCTCTGCAAACAATCTGTGAAATTCTTGACAAAAAACCAAGGCATTATCATCACTGTGCCATCATTCAAGAGTATAACTTATTGACCTTTGACAGTTTTCTTTGTTTTGCAGATATGTTCCTGATGTAAAAATTAATTCATGATTTTGTGCCACTGCCACTTAAACAATGTGTGTCATTCTGCAGGGACAATAAAACACATTGTTTTTAAAACAACACATAACATGGCTCAAAAACCAGTCATATGATCACTGATCTAAATCTTTGTATGGAGCCAACTGTTTTCTAACATGGAGCATATGCATGTATATTTTGTTGGATGTTGTTTTATTTGTGTTGTACTGTTTGTAAACTTTGCTCATTGTGTTTTTTTTTTTTTTTTAAATATCCTCCTGCCAAGGGACCAAAGATGCAAAGTAGCTATCCAGCTATCTCTGGCCCAACAGCTGTGTTATGCATGGCCCTTGTTAAGTAAACTAATAAAATAAACTGAACTAAACAAGAGACTAAATGACTACTTGAAACGATGATTTTTGCAATGAGATTAATGAAAAAAACAAATAGAAGACTGAAGATTCTACAAACAAAAATGATTATTTTGTTACATTTTGCAATAATTGATCGCAATGGTGCTTTTCTGTGGGTTTGAATACACACTTCAAGATGAAGCAATGGGGTGTGGGAGGAAAATGTGCAATGGGAAGGGAGGCAAAGAAGCCAGAGGGAGTGAATGAGGAGAGAGGAGAGCAGGCAAATGAGGAGGGGGGTGGGGGGGGTGAGCAGGGGTCATTTTGCCTCCCCCCTTTCTTGCTCTCTGAGGTACAGGGAGGCTGACTGCATAGTCAAGGCTCCTGCTTAGAAAGACAGCCTTTCTTTTCGCCAGGCCCTCCCTAATGCAATTGAAAGAAATTAGTATAATTATGGTCCATATTGCAGATTGTGGAGGCAATGTGGCCCGTGGGATGAGGATGGGGAGGGCAAGCCAGCGTGGGTATTTGTTGACGGGAATAACTTATTCATCAGCTACTTTTGCCATTTATCAGAGTACATTCTTGCATTTATGACATTACAGCTAATCAAATAAAGAGGTCCTGGAATGCCATGTCTTTCTCAAAATGTGATTCTGCTAATGTGAAAATGACTCCTCCTCCCTCTGGTCCCCCCACCCTCCCACCAACCATGTTCCCGCTGCTTTTGCCCACTCGGTCGCCACCCTGTTGGGCAGAGGAATTCGTTCAGACCAATTGAGTTGTCTCGCCTGCACCATCGAACCCTGATGTTAATGTTAATTCTAGTGCCATTGTCTTCCACACAATAACAGCTGCACATTCACTGAAACACATCTGAGTGCACGGGAAAGGACAGATCCATCCCACGAGTCCGTTCTGAGACAGATGTGCCCAATTCTGACACATTTATGGAAGAAAAATGTTAAAAAGGAACAGTACAAAACAAATCCATGTCAATAATATGTTTCCGTACTTGACGTTGGCTCTGAACTTCTGAGGAAAAGCATAAGAGGTCTTCTTCCAAGCCCAAACCAGAAGTATGCATTTGCAACCACAGTTTGCCTGAACATGGTTTTAGGGCCCTGATCCACTATTATATATGCAACTGTGACAGTAATTAAAGAGTGCTGTATCCAGGGGTCAAAATGAGGTGCAGAGCGACAGAGATAGAGTTGGACAAGCGGGCTATGACTGTGTTGTAAAACAAGAGCGATGGACAAAAATGCTGAATTTGACTTGAATCAAAGATATGAGCGAAACTGCCGATGTAATGACATCCAGATGACTGATAGGAAGTGACGATGACTCTCCAGGTGTGACGATGTGACCTTGAGAGGTCTCCTCCTCCTTGACTCTGACCTTCTCCGGAGCACCGTGGAGCTCCTTCCTCCTCCTCTTCCTCGGCCCGTGCGTCCGGACCCCACCCTGCAGAGATGGAGGGAGCAGTGGGGGGTGGAAGAACACCATTTGATCCCAGCTCCAGGGAGCACCAGGCCTACACATCATCTATATCCTGTTTGGGAAAGCAGTCTTTTGAAACCCATCTGCTCCTAGGTCCCAGTGGTATCATCAAAGACATGTATGAGAGGAGAGCATGCAAGAGGGATACTCTGGAAACCAGCAGCTTCTTCTCATACATGATTAGACACTCAACATTTAAAATTAAGGTCATGCAGAAGGAAAAAGTTGCATTTTTATCTAAACATGCATAGCAAAAACAATACTGACTAAATGAAGGGTGTTCCAATATAAACTCTCAGCACCCACAGGACGCATGTTCACCCACTCACACTTCCACTGATCATATATTCAATATCTGCCCTTTGGGAGTATCAGGTCAAAAACCAGATGATGCCTGGCTTTAGTCAATTACTATATATTTACTGGTTACATATGCTTACACAAGTCAGATGCATATATATGACACAAAAATCCCCCACGCATGCTGATAAACACACACACACACATACACACACACACACACATGCACACATGCGTGCACAAAATCAACTTACAATCTGTTGAAAAAGAGAGGCCTAAATAAGTGGTTTCTAAGTCAGAGAATAATTAAATTCAGAAAACCGAGATAAAAGGCCCATAACAGAAATGAGCAACAAATTTGATTATGACTAGAAAACAGCTTCTATTGAATTTGAATGACCCAGATGTGTTTTTAAAACAAGAAACATACATAAACTTTTATGGTCAATCTGAAATTTGCCAACAGAAAGAGTTACGCAAAGAAAAACAAAGCTGTTCAGAGATTTTTTTTTCTTTTTATTATATCATCCGTCCATCCATCCATCCACCCACATATCTATCCATCTCTCTGTCTATATTTTTTATTTTTTTATTTTTTTAGGCCAACTTTTTAACTTAACAGATTCTTTCTGGGCTCATTTGCCACAGATGTGGTGCAATGTGACACCCCAGTACATCAACATTAGTTGGAAATGCATGTAATAAGGATATTAATCCTTCTTGGTTTTCAAGTGTTGACAACTTTTTCGGCAACTGTGCAGAGAAGAAAAATAAAGGAAGAAAATAAACAAAGAGAAAGAAAGAAATGAAAGACAAGTGACTGGCAGCTGAGAAAAGCTGTGTGACGAAACTCACTATCTCTCTTCTGAAAATAAAAACTTCCCTCTGACAAACAGCTCTAATGTAATGTAATGAGATATAGGCACCAATGTAATTGTAATATAAAATCAAACTCTTTCTAGGCTATCAATATGCTGCACATACTGACAAATAAAACACCTAAAACTACAATCAACAACACATCCCTCAGAATAAATCAATTAATAAGGAAGTCTCTCTGTCTTTGTTTCGCAATGAGAAATGGGGCAGAGTGTAGATTTACACTGGAGATTTGTGGTAATGTGGTATAATAAAAAGTTTTGTGGAAAAAAAAAGGATTGTCAAGGTTGTCAAGGCACATAATGTGGGCCGTTAGTCAGTCACAGAGGGGAGGGAGGCGGCTCCCTCAGGAAGCAATTAGCTGTGTTGGACCAGTGGCTAATAAAACACATGGGCTACAAGCTACTCACAGCCTGGCCAGGCGAGGGGACCCTACTGTGGCGTGTGTGTGTGTGTGTGTGTGTGTGTGTGTGTGTGTGTGTGTAGGGCTTGAGGTCTAACAGGTTGAAAGCCCTCGATTATCAAGCTGCAACTGGCACAGCATCTCTGTTTTGGGTGTCAACTTTAGTTGCTGTAGGTTATCTTCTCTTTTTAGCTGCTTACTTACTCACAAACACATCAGTCTTTGTTAGTTTAGATGTTTTTATGGACAGAATCCTAAATGAGAATAGATATAAACACACATTAAAGCTCAAACCACATCTTTGTCATGTCAAAAAAAATCCCTTAGTATGGTATCAGACAAACTGAAGTAAAACTAAAGACTTAACTTAAATATGCTGTATTTGAGGAATATTTAGATTGGTTGGGCCAGAGGATGGCAAGGAACCAGATTCCCATGGTGGGAAGCCATTGCCCTCAGCAGGGAGCCTGTACAGTCCCTGGATAAAGAGGCCAGCAGCCACTAAGAGGATCCGAAAAACCACCTCCTCTTGCGGTGTGGCGAGCGCAACATTAGATTAGGTTTCAGCTCAGCATCCAGGCCCTGCCAAAGCCCAGACACCAGACACAACAAAACCAGCCTGTTTAGGAAACAAAGCCCAGGGAACGCCACTTCAAAACTCTCTCCCCGGGGGGAACGGCTGAGCGAGAGGAGATAGAAGGAGAGGAGAAAAAGACAAGAGAGAGGGACAGGGAGAAGGAGGGGGAGGAGGTGGCGGTGGTGAATATAAGTGGAAGCATATTGACAGGCTGTGGACAGCAGGCTCTACCCTACATTTTTAATGCCTAGTCCAGCTTTAAGTAGGAATCTGTTGGTTACCGACTCTACCCTTGGGACGCCCAAACTCCATTTGATGGCTTTTTGTTAGGAAAACTCTCCGCAAAAAGGTCCCATTTCTCACAAGGTGATAACTTGTGAGCGTCATAAACAAAAAGATCAACCCACTGGCTGGCTCGACAAATAGAAAAAACATTTCAAACTCATACCAACACCTCTGAATATTTTCCCTACTCACATTATCTATTAGTTAGTATGCTGTAAAACGTTTTATGACAACATAAGTTATGCTCATTATCACCATTCACAACACTGTGCGCATGCTTAACAATAGAGGAGATCTACAGTGGAAGCGCGGCCGAGAGACTAATTGCTCTCAGACTGAGTCATGGGGAATTAATTTGAGCTGTGATTTTATTTCACAGCATTAAAAACACCAGACATGGTCCGGTGCTTTCTGCGGCCTTATTTGAAAGTTGGCTTCCTGGATTGTTCTTGAAATGCTAAAAATCTATTATGTGCCATGCCGCACGAATTAAGCCGCCTGGCAAGTTCCCTTTAGAGCGCTAAGAAGGAAATGAACAATGTGGAAAATGTGGAGGTACCGCTGCAACAGCCTCCTTTTAGACATGAAATCGATGGGTTGGCTGGTCCAGACATGTCACAGTGATCATTTTTTTTAAAAAACCACTGACAAACATGATGCATGCGGATGTGCCTGACAAATGCGATTAGTCATTCCAGACACATGCAAACACAAAGGGATTTCTCTAAATAAAACCTGAGCCTGTCTGGACAAACATTAATAAATTTGGAATCTTCTGGGAACTTTGCAATAAATCAGAAGAGACACGCACCTGAAATCAACTAGCATCCAGCAGGATAAGCAAAACCCAAATTGTACTTTCAACCTCCTCTTTTTGATGTTTATTGAAACGTTTCCTTCTACTTGGGGGTCTGAGCAACATGCTAATGGCGCTCGACTCCAGACAGTCTCCTCAGATCTTCCCCATATCTTTCATCAGTTGTTTAGACTACACTAATGCCGGCCATCTAACATGAAGAGTGTTATTACCCATTGCAGAGTGATGCACAAAATCAGTTGACAGCTTTGACATCGCTCTCTGCCGGAGTTGTTCCTCCCAAACAGGGCGGACAGTAACAGCCGCGCATCTCTCGGCTGCAGGACCCTTGTGGTGCGAAGTTGTTTGTTGAGGGAAAACACCCGCGCGTGCACGTGCACGTGCACGTATGTGTTTTACTGCACATGGAAACTGAGGTGTGTCTGCGGGCCAGATTTTCACACACTGTGTGGTCCTGCCTCGAGAGGTGCGGAGATGAAGAACCTCACCCTTCGTCAACAGAACCGGAGAGCGTACTCTACGGAATCTCGGTGGAGCGCCGGCTTTCTTTTCCCAGAGAATGACTCAACATTGCAAGAGAGAGAGAGAGAGAGAGAGAGAGAGAGAGAGGGAGAGAAGAGAACTTTGAGACCTGAGGGAGCCAATGGCAGGCTGGCTATTCCCATGAAGGTGGGTCTCGCAGAAGAGATGAGTCAGCAAATACGAGAAAGGATGCAATCACCCCATCGAAAGCCGGATGATGTAACAACGAAAACAGAGAGAGCGTTCTGATGTGCGTAGATGAGAGAAGTGTGGAGGGAGAGGGAAAGACCCGAGGAGCGGTGAGGGCAGCGGGGAAGGTGGGGGAAGGATCTGGGGAATTCTGCGTCCACATCCTCCGTTTTTTTTTAAACAATTTAGGTCAGGCCGCCCTCTCCTCCTCCTTCTCCTCCTCCTCTCCTCTCCTCCTCCTCCTCCTCTCCTGGCCTGAGGGTCTCCCCGGCGCACATGTTCGCTGTGCCGCCAGCTTAGAGCGATTAGCCAGGCCTTCCTCTCTGACAGGTGCACCGTCACGCTCACACAAGCCAGGCAGCGGCACCCCGTCCCCCTCCCCTCCGATCTGCCACAAGTGATACAGGGCGCGCACTCGCTGCCATCCCTCAGCCGGTTCATCTCTCCACGAGGGCAAACCAACAGGCCTACTGACAAACCGATTGATTAGCAGCTGATCGCACTTGCAAACAGAAAGGTAGGAAGACAAACCACAGGCAGAGAAACAGACACAGGGTACGTTCTAGATATTACTGTCCATTCCATTACAGGTGATGTTTTTATATATTGGTATTGATATTGAAACCCAATATGTCCTCCATAATTTACAGCCTGTGGGTTAACCACAGGAGAAATTTCCTCAAGAAGGATTGCACGCAGCCAATATAAATTACCAACTTGAAAGTTAAAACATTCCAATAAAACAGATATTAGACAGACCACATGAAGTTTCTTGAGTTCTGCGAAAACTAAAGAGGTCGCTAAGTCTTTTTCTCCGCTTTAAATGGCCCATAATTACTTTGAGTCTCAGGGAATCAACTCTGGTTTTTACAGTTGTAAGCACTTAAGGAAAATTATATTCTTGGCACCTGAACTCCACTGTGGCACGGCTCAGCTTCTCTCAGGTCCACACCAGTCTGATCGAAAAAACACCGGCAGCGCTGTGGCAACCTCAGTGTTTGGCAGGCAACACAACGCAGCCAACGCAGAGAGGCCATAAGAATCGTAAAAAAAAAAAAAAAAAAAAAAAACAGACAAGACAATT
>OMLF01011782.1:15187-28338 GCA_900302615.1 Holocentrus rufus
AAAACAACACAAAAAAAAAAAAAAAAAAAAAGACTTGCATGCAGTTTGACAGTGTATATGACAACACATACGCCAGAACATTAAATAAAGGCAACTCCCCATTGAAAGACATAGTGGTTTGGTCTTGTTGGTCTTAATCCCACTGCACAGGGACATTTCAAAGATGGCGCCCAAGTACCGAGTCTCATTTTATAATCACACTGTCTCTGTTCAAATCCAGGAGCAGATAACTGCTTTCATTCCAAAACACAAGCTGCCATTTATGGAGGTAATGTGTTACCTAAAATTGATGTACAAAAAGAAAAACAAGAAAACAAAAACAAAACAGGGATGCTTTTGTCTTTAAAAACCTTACCATTTTGTAAGACAGGTTCATAAAATGACAAATAACTAAACAGTAACCCATAAAGTGTTACTTTCATGCCAGAAATCATTTTATCAGAGCAGGCATCAGTTCCTACAAAACTGCAACTGTCTCATTTCAAAATGAACATGTCCAACACCTTTGCAGCTTTTGTGTGGGGAGTCTTTCATATCCTCTTTATGCTTTTTTTGAAATATGAAAACCACAAACCTCTTCTCCAGCTCATTGTTAACAACCTCAGTATGTCAGCATTCACACACAAATTCCTCTTGCTCTAATCAACCAGAATAAGGGTGTTTTTTCCCTCTGTTTGTTAAGCTGCCTTTTCCCTCCTGTGCAGAAATTAGACTGGGCACATTCCAAATCAAGAGTGTGGGCACTCATTAGCGCTGTTCTCATATCTCACAAAAGAGCCTGGCTACAAAGAGGGAATCAAGCTCTATTTAAAGTAATGCCGCCAGGAGTCCATTGCCGACGATAATGCGCTTTACATCATTTTGTCCTCGCCTTTATCTTGAGCTTCTTAAGAAGTAGGCAACACGCAAAGTCATTAGGGACACGATAGCTCCCCGTATAATTAGATGGGGAGAGATTGGATGCCTGGTGCACCACGGGGCAGACCCACTTACGACATAATCACTCATCCCACCAATGAGGGTCTTCTTGTTCGTTGGCAATTAATTGAGTTGATTACAATTAGCCGCGATGGAGTGTTTGCTTCTGTCTGTTCTGACCAAAGAGTTGAACGTAATTTGCCTCTGGTTGAAAATACTGGCTCTGACTCAGTCTCATTACAATGTAGCTACAATGGTATTTTTAGATAGGGCTGAACTTGGCCTTAACTAATGGATTCTTAGCTTATGAATCAGCATACTTGAAGAGGGGTTTGGCTTGGGAAATTGGTGCAGGAGTGAAGGCTCCAGTTTGGATCCTGTTCAGGGATGTTTGCTAGCCTTTGTTTACCTTTTGCTGCACTTGTATTCTGTTTTTCAGTGATAGTAAATCCTACCAGGGAGCTGTCAGCACAACTTCAGTCCTTTACTGTTGACTGACCGACTGAGTGTCGTCCCTGGGATAAGAAAACCCAGGTGTTGATGGAGGGGGGGGGCATGGTTCCTCAGTGATTTTCTCAGCTTTTGCAGGTATTCAAACATTCAGGCCTTCAGACCTGTTTCTCTAAAGGCCAGTTTCAACCAAAGGAATCTTAATGCGTCCGGTCTTCAACATTCTGAAACCTGCCAGTTTACATCAATGCAACTAGACTACACAGTGTATCGTTTCCATGGCAACGATTGTCTCTGCTGTGTTTCTAAGTGCCGGCTTTTCAGGTCGTTTGCATCTGGATACTTTGTAGTGAATTGTAAAAACTGAATGAAGGCAGTGACAGTGAGTTACTTGATGCAGTAGCCATTCTTGTAATGATGAAACAGTGAAAATGTAAAACCTGACCGGCTGTTGAAACAACTGATGTACCTTATGTTCTAAAACTGGTGACTCAGTGCCATCAGTTGGATGATTCCAGCTGAGGGGGTTAACTTTACTCCAGTGGAAACATTCTAAAACGATTTCATCTCGTCGTGAATCTTTGGTCTAAACTGGTCTTAAGCTTTAGGCTACAGTCCACAGGGGTTTGAATCATGTGTGTTTACTGTTTATTGCGATGGATCACAATTTCAGCCTGCTCTTGTCCTCTGGTCCAAACTACAGGGACTCTTGTTAATACTTGTGGATCACATGTGCACAGCCCCAATGCAGTGACAGCCAACATCTCAGGCACACTTTTCACCTCGAACATTGGCAAGATCTGTGTTACCATGGCACCCCAGAGGTGTGCTCCTCATTAAAAGAATACCTGTTGATAACCTCGCGCGAACGGGTGAAAATACGAACTGCAGCGCGCTGTTTTCAGCTGGTAGTTGGTAGGTCAAGCCCTTCTGCTGTCTTATCTGCTCTCCAAGTCGTTCCACTCTTATTTCCCCTGTTCATGGTATCCAATTACCTGTTACAGTGGATCAGACTTGAGCCCACTGTCAAGTGGGTGATATACAGTAGGTAGCAATTTACAGTCGTGTATATTTTCCTGGAAACCATACTATTGCTTTAGTTAAAGCACCAGAGGGCACACACTTGAGCTTGCTAAACACACAAATCATTCTCCATCTCTTTCTTTCTTACTTTCTTTCTTTCTTTCGTGTATTGCAGTAGCAGCTGAACACTGACTTGAAGATTGCTGGTTAAAATTTCCCAACCAGCTGGTGGACGATCAAGAGTAGACATCGACAAATCTTCCCCGGGTAATGTTAATCTTTCTGTGTCTCTCACTTCTCTGTATTGCACAGCGCACACGAGGGGACTAGTGTTGTCTCCACCTAGATTCACCTGCTCTTAGTTCTTTTGTTCTCCGTCTCAGATCTATCAAGAGTTCACATAGCGTACAATACCACATATCGTTGCTGTAGTGGAGAAGTCAGCACTTCTGATGATCATCTGATGTGAGTTTAAACTAGATTTGCATTCAGTGAGTGAGTCTCATGATCCTTGAGTCACTGAAACTTGTTGAAACCAAAAAGGGTTTTTGAAGGCCAAGATGAAAATGTACAATAGTCAATATTTTGCACTGCCAAACAACATATTTGTATTTCAGCATTTAGTGTTTTACACATTTTAGGTGTCTTTTAGGTGTGTCAGCAGAACCTTTAGGTGGAGTAACCATCTGCAAATTATGTTATACATTAGGCCTTTATGTGAAGAATTACAAAAACATAACTGAACTACTATATAGTATAATTAATAAGGCTGAAATTAAAGTTCAGGTTTTACAAACTGTTTTTATGTAGCTGTAGTCAGGGAGGAGCCTCTATCGTATCGGAGGTAGACTCTAACTATCCAATACCTGATATTTCAGAGCAATACTGGCCTAACTCTAGTCAACTGTATAATCCCAAAGGTCCATTGATATTGTTGAAAACACTTTTTATTTCACATCTATGAGTAAAATCTTGAATAAATATATTTTGCAGATGCATGGTTTTCATCTGACTGCGACAATGTGACACAGACAGCACGATCATTTGTAAGGCCCTGATTTTCTATATGTACAACTATAAATAAACCTTGAAATGAACCGCTGAGACACTGCTGAGATTTCTGGTGTGTGTCTGCAGCATCTGAGCACTATCACCCCGTGGCTATCTCCAAGTACACACACAGAAGCCAACCAAGGCAACTGAAGGGCTCACACTGCGCCGGAGTGGTTTTTCTCTTGTTTTCATCCACTTACAGTTGCATCCCGCCCAAGGCCAAGCAGGCTGAAAGCGTAAGGACAGTCAGAGCTACATTTAGGCTTCTTCCAAGAGTCTGCGAGTCCTTTCGCCCTAATGGAGTCAGGAAGTGTGCGCCCGGCTCAAGAAGCTGGGTATTAAGTGCTCTCTCTGTCTCTTTCTACCCACACCCTGATCTTTGTTTCTAGCCCAAGGATGCTCTTACACCGAAGCAATTTAGAACCTTCATTCAACCTGAAAGAGGGGAAGAAAGGGGTCATGGAAAAGAAAATTATACTAATGGCTCTGCAAGGAGATAGGTATGGAGTGCACCACCAGGTCGGTACTGAAAATGGCAAGGATATGGTGTCCTTTCCCATGGCTTTGACCTTGTGTATTGATTGTTTTAGTTTTTGAGTATTTTTTTTCCTTTATTTGTCTTCATTTTTTTTCATGTAAACTGGTTCAGAATTAGAAGCTCAAGTTTTGATGTTAGAATCTGTCCATAATAGAGCATATACATGGAGGACCTGGTGACCTGTCCAGTATGTTTTCCTGCCCTCCTCCCAGTGCATGCTGGGATAGAGTTTATTCCCTCCATGACCCTGAGTTGGCGTAAGTGATAGCATGAACCTCCGCATGTGTTACACTTTCCCACTGAGCCTCCATGCCATCAGGTGAATGGCTGATGACCCATGTGTTTATCAGAGGAAGCACATGATAGTCTACAACTTTCCTGACCATGTAATATACCAGGAATGTGACAATATGAAGTACAGTATATACAGTATGAAATCAGTAGGAAAATATGAATTTATCTACAACATATAATCTATACTCTATAATGACAGAGGGTATTGAAATATTGGGAAAAAAATACACTAATATACAGCAAATATATTTGATGTATAAAAGATATGTCATTTTCAAATTAAAATCCACACATATGCAAAGAAAGTCTCAGCATGTAGCAAAACTAATAAACTATATACCTTCAGTGCATTCATTAAACACTATGTGCTCAGTTACAACTGTATTTGTCTGCTAGGAACCTAAACTATGGAGCACAAAACACATATATCAACACTGTAAAAACAGAACAATCACAAAGATACTCATAAGAAACAGTCATGAAACAATCATGAAAAATTAAGACGTGCAATACTAGCCGGCCTCTTATCCAAACTCAGGATGGAGGCACCATATGCACAGGGAAAAGCAAAACACTATGGGCAAAATGTTAAGTGCATTGTTGTCTGCTCTCATTATCAGAACATGTTCATGGAAGGAAGCAGCATATGTTTCCTGCAGAAAATGTACAGAAATATAAACAGGTCGGAAAACTGTCACATAGATTAGTCCAGAGCATCAGAGAGCAGAAAGCCATCCATAATAGTTTGTATAGTGCCTCAGCCTCCCAGTCAGCTGTTTGGGCACTAAGCACTGCACAGTCTGATGGAGATTGGCATGAAACACACTGCAGCCCTCTTTACACCGAACCAGGAATTAACCTGGGTGGAAAAGGCCTGGTGAGAGCTGTGTTATTTTTTCACAATCTTCAATTTACACTGACATTTTTCATTTGCCTTTAACTTGTTTTCTCATCTTTACACTGCAGTGGAGAAATAAGTTCATGCTCACACACTGATGCTAGTCCTCGGCTCTTTGACAGCCCACTTCAAAATGACTTTATGTTAGGTCTATAGGCTACATTCTTTATATTGATAATTTCATGCTTTTGCCAAGATAATTCCCTTGATAGCTTTTATTATTACTTTTATGAAACTGCTTGAGATTAAAACAACACTGGATAAGTTTTATATCATTGCCTCCATTCACAAGCAACATTATTATTAATTATTGAGAAGGAGACAGTGATTTTAAATGGAGAGGATAAGGAGATGCGGGCAGTGGACAGGTAGCACGAGATGGTTACCATGTAGTATTTGCAACAGCTGTTCTCCACAATTCATCTGAACAAAACATAACGGGTCAGATTTGGCTTTTCTGCCTGGTTTTGTGGTAGATAAGACCTGAGTTATTTTAAGCCACCTTTTCCCCAGCCTGAGACATTCACACACAAATTGACACCGGGGCTGATCTGCCTTTCCCCTGGGTTAGATTCTTTATGTAAGGACAGCTTATGTTGCACCTTGGGGTGCTGAGGAGGAGGCTTAAGGTGCTTCATAGCTGCTCACTATGACTACTGGGGTCATCACTGGGAAAAAAGCAATAAATTATATATAACTTTCCTTATTATTAATGGATTACTACTTAATCTCTAAGAAAGTAATAACATTACAAAACAACTGGGCTAGACTTACTGTACTTACATTCACCGAGCCAATAAATATTGTGCACATAAACACACTTAACCTGCATAAGTAATCTAAATAATAAAAAACATTATTTTTTCCTTAAAAGGTTTTAATAGATGAAGACAGAGATTGAAGATAGAGCGGGAACATTAAATTCCAAGTTTTACAGGCAGATTAAAAATAGAAATGAAAATTCTCCATAGGCAGTTCTTCTATAGAGATTAAAAAGGTTCAAGAGCGTAATGTAAGTAGCAAACTATCTGTTAGATCTGTAACTGCAATGTGATTTCTGAAAGTGGAACAGTAATGCATCACTTCATTCTGTTACCAGTGAAAGTTAAGTGCAGTACAGTATAGAAGTTATGGCTCGCGCTGTAAAAGATGGAGTTCAGTTTAGTTTTCCTCCTCCCCTCCGCCGCCTCCAGGCTGTCCCGGCCCAACCTGACAACAGAGCCAGCCTTGTTCCCCCGTGTAAAGATGCACTCTGTAAGTTTTGCATTTTGGCGGCGCCAGTGGCCGTGAGCCATCTTTGCCTCAGTTCTGATGCCTTGCCACTCCTTGAGGTCTTTCCATTGAGTGAAGACATCAGCGATATTTATTCCTGTTTAAATACACTGCTTAGCACTGCTTTTTTTCCTTGGCAGACTTTCCAAAGACCCAATTCTTCTTCTTCTTCTTCCTCTTCTTTTTTTTTTTTTTCTGGACGGCTGAAGGCGGAGCTGGTGAAGCTGGTCCTTACAGAGTTGCATCTGCCATATTCTGCTGCACCAACTACTATCAGATCGCAGTATATCTTTTTTTTATTTGCCTAATATGTAAAATACACCACTTCCTGTGCACTGAAAAGATTTCCCAGCAGGCGGTCAGGTCTGACAATAAAGACCGGTATGGGAAAATCACGAGATAACTAAGGGACAAACATACATCACTTTCTAGGGCTGAGGAAATCTCGCAGAAAAATGCAAGAGGCAGCACACTTCTATTGTGTATAAGCGCTCCAACACAAATTTCACAATGTGCTGGACTGTAATGTCGTGTAGACCTTTTCCTTTATCTATAAAACCAGGGAACGTTTCCAAACCCATAGTGGAAATAAGACAATACTGTCATGAAGGTGTTAAAAATGTTATATACTGTATTTTTACCTCGTCTGAATCCCCAGCACACCAACAACAGCACAAAGAACCCAACTGATTAGAAGAAAATGTTAAGTCTGCTGTATACACTGAAAAACATTGGACTCTGCCCTCTTTTAGCATGCGTCACGTCATCAGGAGCCTTTGGTATTTACAACACATTGACGTGTCTTTATCTGCCTTCTGAGCCATCCAAGAGGCATGCGAACAGAGGTTGAGAAATTTACAGCTTTTGATTTGCTTATATTTTTTTGCATGCAGTATGCAAGTCGGTCGTGGGAAACTGGTTTTGAAGAGCTGTTAGAGATAGTACTCTCCCTCTCCACTGTGAGGAACATGGATTAGTAAAATATGAGAAACCTCACAAGCTTTCATCACTGCACTGTAATTAATGCCACTCAAAACCCATCTTGTTTAATTTGTTGGTAGATCCTATTGTAGTGTTGTATACCAACACTCCATATCCCATTGCTTTAGTGCATTCAGATCAGTGCACATAAAAACTCTTTGGAGCTCCAGCCAGGCTACATTTCAGAGGGACTGGAGCCCCCATTGATCAAAGTGTTCAGATGTGTCCAGGCCCTTTCCCCCAGTGCATCATGGTACTGCTCGTTGAAGCCAAAAGAGCCTAACAACAACAAACATCTCTGCTGCTACTGCCTGGCACTCTCCGATTAGCTGCTGGGGAGATATTTTTAGAGCATCCCAGCCCCTTTGAAGAGGGAGGAGAGCGGAGCCCCCCCACCCCCACAATCCCTCCCAACTACGGTCCAACATGCTTTGTTCATTTTCGCTTGTCCTTGCTGTACTGTCAGCTGTAGTTGACTTTTTAATGGCCTCGCTCACTATCTGTATTTTTGACTTTCTTTCCTTCTGTCTTCCCCTCTATTTTTCCCCCATTTGTGCGCTCCGTCTTTCAGAGTGCACGCATGGGCTGCACGACTCAGAGCCACCCATATAATGATACAGTAAGTGTATTTTGAAGGATTTAAATACGTCTAAAAATGGATCCGTAAGTGCCACTCACTCTGTTATGTATTTAGTATTCCCATGTTCACTGCATGGCATTAAGCTGTTGGGAATAAGTGAGGCCAAATGTGACAAGATGCATGCATTTGTTTTAATGCCCTAGAATTGGTGATTGACATTTTTCAGCTGATTGACTCACATAAATGGCAACCTTCCTTTCCTTAGGTGGATAAAATCCATTAAGTATTGAATAAATTAATTCAAAAATCCGGGCTGCACGCTGTAATCACAAATGCGTACATAAGCCTAGCCAGGACATTTATTCATTCAGGGATGTCTTGGCTAAGATAAGGCCCGTGCTCCTCAGTATTAGGGCTAATTCATCATCAGTATGTTGATAGATTGCTCAGAAAACATTCAAAAATCATGTTCAGAGTGGCCTGTTCATCTTGTATCAATTATGGGTACAATATAAGAAAATAAGAGAAATATTGATTTGAACCTGCATGAAATAATTCAAATCCCATGCAGTTAGATGTTATCCTGAGATGCAGTGATGCTGAAAAAGCTTAGCCCCGGGGTCTTGTGTGGAAACAGACAAAAAGGTTAGGGGACAATTGATAAAATTGCCTGTTTTCTTTCTCTCTGGAAGGTGAAATGGCAGTCCAGCCTCTTTATATTTTTTTTTTTGCGACAGTAAAAAAAAAAAAAAAAAAAACTGAGGCAGATGGAGTAGGGGAGGAACAAGAAGGGAGGTTCTGGCAGGATTCAGTCCGAGGAAGGAAGAACAAATTCAGCAAGTCTTGACGGCTGGTGGATGAAAACTTCTTTATTGGTACACAAAGGCCTGTATTTAGTTTTTGTTTTTTTAAGAACATCCAACTGCCTTCATGAGCAGCTGAATTTGTTCTTCCCTTAAAGCTTTTTCTTGTTCATTCAGTTAAGTCTAAGTGGTCCTCACTTCAGTCAACCCTCTGGTATGTTGCATAGTCCACTTTAACATTTACATTTACATTCTGGAGTAAAGCTGAGAAAATACATACGCCTATAGATGTGTGGGTGTTTAAAATTGTAACATGATCAATACAGGCAATGCTTCGAACTTTTTAATGGAGGAAACACAAACTTAACCTCTTTAATTTAACCTCTTTAACCCCTTTAATGGCTTATGCATTAAATTTAATTTCAGCCAACTTTCCAGAGACATTTGTTGTTTAAAACCAAGTAGAACCACAGATGAAAATTATACATTACACATACATTATGTAAATAATGATGTGCTTGATACCAAAGGGTTTAAGTTAAATTATATTTTTGTCTATTAGCTGGTGACTTAAGGGAAACAGTTTAGTAAATAACAGCAAGATTCATGCCTGTACCACCAACACTAGAACCAATAGGACTGGCTGAGTGGCATTGCCATGTGGCAAAGAAATAACATTGTGATGTATAGGCATTTGCTGGCGAGTCGAGTTTAAACCAACCAGTCATATTCATTATGCAGAAATACAATTAACTAGAGACATTCATGCTTAAATGAGCACAGCTTAAGGATCCCATATTTCACCCTCTCTCCATTATCTCCTGTTAAAAATGGTTCTTGCTGATTGAGATGGCAGGGTTTCTCACTGAGAATGAGGAAAGAAATTGAGTTTTGCATAACTTGAAACTGTTTGATAGATTTGCTGCCATCTTTCCTTGGGATACTTGATAAGGGCGCTCTTACCAGGCATTTTCAATCAAATTAAACAGGGATCCATTGTTGGATATTACATGACCTCTCTTGAGACAGTGGGACAGCAGAATCACTCTAGGGCTCAAATATGTTATGATTCTGTAGAACTTATTAATAATCTAATTACTAATGCACCCCATACATGTGAAGACACAAAACTAATAAAGCATGATAATATCAAAGGGAGGCTGCGTTGCCTTCAGTGTCAATGTGGGATGTCATCTGTGTCATCTATTTTTCAGACATTATGCACCGGCTTTTCCTAATCATCTGCAGAACGGGAAACTGTTGCCTCAGAATGGAAGAAAAGTAGGAAAGGAAAGACAGCAGCCGGTTACTGACAGCATCAAGCAATGTTGCCTCCTTAGGGGACAGTCACATGGGGCAGCTTTGGTCCATCATAGACAAAAACCTTTCTGCAGACCTGCACCATACACAGATTTATACCACTTAAAATTATGTTAGAAAACAGTTAATGCCAGAATGTTTTTCAGGCTGATTGAAAAGGTTGAGCAACAGGGTAGCGTATTACTAAAGGTTCATTTAGACAAACAAGAACAATACCATTTGAACTCAGGTGGCACCAAATAACCAAACTGAGATGCCTGAAAATGTGTGTCTGTCCGCTCCCAAGAGAACTAACCGTGGGTGTTTTGTTCAGAGTGAGAACATAACCTGAACCAACCACAGGAAACAACCCTGAAAACAAAGTTATATGGGTATAAAGAAACAGATGCTGAAATCTGAAAGCCAGCAGCTCCTCATGCTGGAAGCCTGGCATAATAAAATGAATCGAGAGCAAACTGCAGCGCGGACAAATGCTCAAATTCAGTTGTTTTTTTATGTGCTCTTACCTGGTATGAATACCAAAAAAAAAAAAAAAGGTAAGTTACAGCTAAGAGCACTAACAAGACCATCGTGCAGGGACTGGAATCGTGTGATTTGACTCTAACACCAACATCTCCAAACTAGCCAGACAGGCCTCAGTTTGCTTATAATTGACCAGTGTGAACCCAAACACACCACATACAAAAATCCAACCAAGTACATTTTTCCACCGTGGTTTGACCAGTAAAGGCACTCAGCTCATTTAATGTCTGATGTCTCCTCAAAGGTTCCTTGAGCAGCGAAACCCCTACCAGCTCACTCATTGTAAATTGCTTTGCACAGGCATGACAGCAAGCGGCAGAAAAGCAAAAAAGCCAGTGTAAATGTAGACTGAGCTACATGGAGTTTTCTCCAGATAACATTGTGTGTTGACATGTCGCTCTGAGAGGAGCTTAAAAAAGGAGAGAGGTGTTAAAAACAGGACCTGTCTGTCATCCCTCTGCCTTAATTGACAGATCAACTCTGAGCGCGCCCACACAATCAGCAGCTGGTCCCGGTGATGCCATTCAAATTAGCCGGGTATTAAAGAATCCCTCGTCTGAAACTACATAAATTATACATAATGAAATCCAATTAACATTTTTACTCTGACAATTAAATACATTAAAGACCCGGGCCTGTGGAAAGAAAGGGGACAAGAGACGAGGTGGGCGGATAGGTGGCATTGTTTGAGACAGCTAGCTACCTTTAACGTTCACCAACACCCTCAGTGAGTGTCTGCTCAAATGTTTACAGACCAATTAGCGCTGGCGGACAGCCTCTCAATCAAACTAAATGCCAGATTTTGCATGGAATATTAAGTGGAATATAATGGAGTGAGCGGTGAATGAATGTTATCTTTTGAGCCCCTTGGGAAATAGGGCCACACAGACTTGGAAAACACATTACAAAAGTATCATTGTGATATTGCCCACATTTACCTTGTTAAAATGAAGGAAATTTGGTTCATGTTTATGCAATGAAGGAGTTATGATTTTGCAGAGCCATTTCAGTAGAAGTTAAGACTCCCATGAAGGCATTTCGTGCAGATCAGTTTAAAGTTCAAGAATATTTTTGAAACTTCATGAATGGGAAGTTGGTGCTAGAGGTGGGTAGTTATTGCAGAATGGGTTGTTTTAGAGATAATGGTAGCCAAGAGGTGGAAGCTCACAAAAGGTAGGCAGTTCAAATCCTCTGACTGCCTGAGATAAAAGCTGTGGCACAAGGTCTACCATTGTGCTCTTCTGCAAGGCACCAAACTGCTGCAGTGGAGCTCTCAGGCATGAATGAGCAACTGCCATTCACCTGGCTTCCAGCATAATTTGGCGTGTATGGCAAGCCTATGTTTTTTTTTTCTGTCTCAGTCAATATTGGCGAGGCCCTGCTGTTGCTGCCGTCCCTCTACGCCTATCTGATCCCACCAACGCCGCTGTCAATCTCGCCTGCTGCTCGGCTTTCCATGAACCACCGCTAGCTTCGCCGATTTATGTTGACAGATAAAACAAGAGGGATGAGATTTAGAAATGAGAAAAGATATATGTTGCACTGTATACACAAAGAAAAGGAAGGAGGGGGGAAAAAGAGCCTATAAAGGAGATAGGCGGCAAGGGCAGAGGTGTGTTGGTCCAGGTAATAATTTTTTTTTCAGTCTCTTTTCTGAAAAGAGGCCAACAGTGTGGCCCTGCCTGCCAGCGGCCTCCGGCTATCTTCCTCCATCAGGTCAGCTACATCTTTCTGATTACATCTGCTAAAAGCTACCAGTTTATTTAGTGTCTACATCAGCAGAGCAGCGATGGTCCCAGATATGGATGCTACAGGAGTCTGTGTCGCTTATCTTGGCTCTCCAGCGGGGAAAGGAAGGAAGGAAGAAGGCGGGCAACGGGAGGGCACTGAGGTGCTTTCGGCGCTTGTTGTAAAGGAATTAACATTCATCGAGCGGACTTGCAACAAAAGTTCATAATTTAAGAAAAAATATGTTCCATTTGTGAGATGATTGGATAAAGGGGGGAGGAATCGATTAATTAACAACGAAATCAGATGAACCCACATGATTACTGCTCTTTCGCTCCACATCTGGGGTGATTCAATTACAACCAGAGACACCTTTAATGCTGCCTACCGGCTCTTTCTCATCCACCACCTGAATAGTTGTCTAATGAAATCACTGCTCATCCCAATGCAAGGTAACAAGAAAGCAATTAAACCAGTTTTATTTTTAGTCTTGTGGGGGGAAAAGGAACTAAGAGGATGGAAATGTTTAGCACACTCAATAATGGAATGTCTTTACTTTGATCTAATCAGTCCTGTCTATAAACTAAAAGGCTGATGTCTATATCGGTTACAATCTAATGCTGAGTTCTTCAGCTGAATCTACAAAATGGTGGGAGTGTGTGTGTGGAAAATGAGTAGGGATGTGGAGGTGATGTGTGTGGGGGGGAGGATGTGACAATATGTGGACAATATGTGCATGCATTAAATTGCATCTTAAGAGCAGAGTGGCTT
>OMLF01011785.1:0-12035 GCA_900302615.1 Holocentrus rufus
CAAGGTCATGCACACTTTACAAAGCTTTCTAAATATGCAAGGTGCCCCTGAGCAGACCTTCACTCTATTATGAATGACTTCTGGCCTTGGCAGCTTGTTAGGTTCAGCGGCCCATGGTCATACTGATATGATAAGTCACCACTGCTCTCTTTTTCTCCTCTGCCTCCCTCTGTCTCTCTCTGCCTCCGTCTTTCTCTCTCTCTCTCGGCTCCAGCGCTTAGAGCTGATCTTTAGGTCTAAATGGTGGGTTGCCAGTTGAAGAGACAGGCCCTCGGTGTGGAGGTGGTGATTTAGTGGGGAGATAAGCTCTCTGTAATGGCAGGGTGGAATAATTCCTCTTTAACTAGGAGGCTTGGCTCTCTCCACCCTCTAAAAAAAATGTTATTGCTGTTCTCCTTTGTTCCCCTTTCCTTTCCTCTCCTCTTCCCCTTCTCTCATTTCCTCTCTTCCTCCCCTCTCTCTTCTGCTTTTCCCCACTCTCCTCTCCGCTCTACTTCCCTCACATGTCTTTGTAAATGCACTTACCTGTTATATCAGATGCCAACAAATCAAAAAAAAAAAACATCATACATCAATAGCTTAAGCAATTTGCATGATAATACACAGGCAGCAGCGTCGAGTCGAGTCATACCATATGGTCTGCTGTTCAGAAAGAAAGAAACTGATTCATTCTTTCATTCACACCCATGCTTTTATTATTAATTCACAAGGCATTTTGATGAGCATTTGTTGGTCCTAACCTCATAAAACTTGCACTTCACAATGCAATATCAGTGTCATCCCACAGTGCAACACTCACACACAAGGTTTTCTCAGGGCACCAACATTATCAGACCTCTAAATCTTAAAACCTCAAAAATGTGACACGATGGCAGTTTCCCTGAGTCTTAGACTGCTCAAAAATATTAAAAAGTTATTTAATCTAGTACTTAGCCCTAAAATCTTCTTTTTCACAAAACAAAACAACTCAAATCTGCCTTTGGACTTAAGCAGTTTTAACTACTTCCTATGCGGTTTATCTTGTTTCAGTCGACTGGCAGTGTGTTTAAACAAACAAGACAACTCTGAAAGTACCAAGATCATTTCAACTGATTCAAAAAAAAAAAATTTATTAATACAAGCTGAAACCAATGAAATCATCTCATTACTTTCACACATTGTTTTTCACTTAAGAAAAAATATCTCGCCCCCCTGGCTCTTCTGCTCTGGCTACTTCCTGCATAGATTTTATCTACAACACCACCAGTTCTTTTTGTTTGTCTCACAC
Source organism: Holocentrus rufus (assembly GCA_900302615.1). Classification (NCBI taxonomy): domain Eukaryota; kingdom Metazoa; phylum Chordata; class Actinopteri; order Holocentriformes; family Holocentridae; genus Holocentrus; species Holocentrus rufus. The sequence continues at coordinate 1,268 of OMLF01011785.1, forward strand.
TCTCCATTTCAGCCTTGCTCTCTCTCTCTCTCTGAAGGAGAGGCTGTGAGCTCTATTTCACAGTAGATAGATCACAGTTTTCAGTTTACTGTGCCAGTTTACAGTTTACACTGCAGATAGAGAAGGTTTGACTCTGTAAGTCTGAAATCCACACAGCCAGTAATCAAAACAGCCACAGGTTTATTTGGTTAGGCTGCCCCCTAGAGACTGTAACAATAACTTCAGGCTGGATGGTGTGCATGAAAGTCATAATCACTCCATGGCAAACTTAACCTGACCTTAGTAATTGACAAAATGAATCTGTTTTTTTGACATAAGTGAAATTGCAAGCAAATTGTTTTTATATAAGATTCAGATTCCTGAGCTTAGCTGTGTAAGAGTCAATGCACAGTGCAAATACATAATGCTTTTAGGGAAGGAAGACTGATGGACAGTGTATGTGTTTGTGTGCGTGTGTTTGTCGATGCACGTCCTCATGCTTGAGTGTGTCCATACGTGCTTGTGCAGGGGGAGGCTAACATGTGTGCTAATGTGTGTGTGTGTGTTTCCCTTGCAGCCCTGCTGTCGTCGTGGTGCGAGGAGCTGGGTCGTCTCCTCCTGCTGCGTCATCAGAAGAACAGGCAGAACGAACCGCAGGGCAAAGTCCCCATGCAGCCCAGCATGAACAGCATGAAGCCCGGCCTCACACACAGGTCAGTGGAGACTCCCTGGCTCACCTCCTGTCCCTCTGTGAAGTCTTACATCGTTTTAATAACCTTAAATCCATATTTTTAGTTCAGCTCAAGCCAAGGTTATTGTTGTTTCACCTCATGTGTCCACTGTGAGATGAAAACTTCTTTTTTTCTGGGTCAATCCAAACTAAAGACAATACAATGGACAATACAAGAACGAAACTGTGCAAAAAAATAACAAGATGCCACAGTGTAATGGTAGGTCAGGTCAGGGCGGGACGTGCCATGGCTGTTGGGCTGTAACAGGGGACCTTAACTACTTTTTTATTGACAATTTTGCTTGAAGTCGGCTAGCAGGACTAAACTACTGCAGTTCGTACTTCTTGATTCTTACAGACTGCTGAAATGGTTTTCAAAAACATTCTTGCCCGCTAAACTAGAGATGGTATATTACTTTCTAAATTATTTATGTCACACTTGAAAACATGTAAAAATGTTTACCCAAATCCTTAAGATCAGGTGAAGACACATCAATACAAAATCATAGTGCAAAAGAGTTAATGACTTAAGACGCATGTGACTTTTCTTTAATCAGTACAACCTCTTTTCCTTCCATTCATCCATCACTTTTGGATGTATGTGTAATGTATTCTAGATCAAATTTACCTTGGTGTGACTTGGCTATGATGGGATTTCTAGATTCAATCAAAAGTAGGTCATATCCTTTCTACAAAGAACCTTTTACATTGTGACCTGACAATATCATGTAAGATGTAAATTGTGAACTGAGCTATAATCGTTCGCACGTTTTAATTTAAGCACATACTATAATTGATTTTGACCAATTTCATAACCTTGATAATTGGCAGTAATAGTTAAGTCAGCCTTTTGCATATTAGTGAATTAACAGAATGTTTTATCTTAGTTGTATCAGCACAACCTTTTCCCAAGGTAACCTTAATCATTTAATTAGTGTGCTTTTGCCCAGAAAAAAATGTAAGGGAAGTAGTTTTACAACTTGTACAACATTGGTTGTTCATTAAAGTAGAGTAAAGTTAACTTTGGTACAGTATGTTTGACAGAGTGCTGTTCAAGGGCGTTTTATACAGGGATCGTCTTTATTGACGTCGTATCTTGACTGCAATCTTTATGTAATGCACACACCGCTAAACAGAGGTTTTCCCATTCTTTGAAAGAGAGCCAAAATAGCTTTGGAGAGGAGAGGAGGTGATTTGGGGTAGAGGGACAGGCTGACAGGGAAGAGAGCTGTGAAGTAATGTTTTGGAGAACATTCTGTGCTCGCTCAGATGCTTCTCTCTCGAAGAAAACCCGGGGTTGTCTGCCAAGAGTCCTCTCGCCTTCTGCTGAGGATCTCGGGATATGTTGTGCCTTTATGAGGAAATATTGAACATGTCGTCCATTCCAAGAGCTAACCTCCAAGAGAAAACAAACTGTTCTCCAAAAACAGCAGTTCTTCCCACTCGACTGGCCGCTCGCCTCTCCCCATGAGGGCTGAGCTTGTTTATTATATTTCACAGATTCTCGTATTTTGCCCTGAGATTTGTTTTGAATCTGAGTGCCAAACATTCCAATTGCACTCTGCCTATCCACAGCCAAGGATTTTCAGCAATTCCAAGAAAAAGTTTCATCACATTTAATGATTTTGTTTGTTGTGTGTGTGTGTGTGTGTGTGTGTGTGTGTGTGTGTGTGTGTATGGGCTTGCAACCCCATATCAGACTCATTTAGAGCCTTTGATTCATGTTGCTGTGCAGTCATTGACTGTTATCCCGGTTGGAAATGTGTTATGAAATTGAAAGCCAAACATTTCAAATTGCCTAACCTTTTGGCAGGAAGTATTCCCAAATTATTCCCATTTTTTGGATGGATATGCTACCTGTTGGCTCTCTGTCGGCTGTTTCCATGGCCAAATGAAACCTCAAGTGACACTGGCTACATGTTTGTTTGGATCTGCTTTCTAGTGATGGATCCTTTCCCTACGACTCAGTCCCCTGGCAACAAAACACCAACCAGCCCCCCGGGTCATTGTCTGTGGTTACGACAGTGTGGGGCGTGACCAATACATCACAGAGTCAGGTAGGCCTCCTATGAACAGCATCCAGCTTCATATGCGCAGTCAAATGGTTTACTGAAGGTTTGTGTGCTTTATTTACCCCCGCTGCTGGACATTTCTTCTATTCCATCCTTGTCATCACTGCCCTCTTTTATTTTGTATTGTATTTTGAGGAGGCTTTTTATGACTTTATCTGATATATTTTGTGTTTTTCTTCTTGTTTTATGGGTCTTATTGTATTACTTTATGTCTGCTTTGCTTTGGTTCCATTAGTCTGTTTCATATATTTTTTGATGCACTCAGGTGCATTTCTTGGTTTATTTAACCAGTGTAATTCCTACTGTATTTTATTATATTTTAGTCTATGTATTTTATCTTTTCTGAGGCACCCTGTTAGATTGTTTAGATAAGTGCAAATAAATTTGTTGTTCTTCTTCTCCTTTTGTTCCTTCTTCTTTTTGTGATTATTATAAAGTTATTAATTAGCCAAATTCATTAAATACCCTCCTGGATGGTGTTTTGTTAAATCCAGGTGCTGGGTAACCCTATGGCTAACAGCAATAACCCTTTGAATCCCGGGGGCAACCCCATGGCATCGGGGATGTCTGGCAGCGGCGCAGGGCTCAACGCACCTCAGTTCAGCGCTCAGCAGCAGCAGTTCCCTGCCAAAGGAGGCTCCAGCCAGCCTTACATGCAGCAGGGCATGTACGGCCGGCCCGGCTACCCCGGAGGTCCTGGGGGATACAGCGGGAGGTAAGAGATTTGGTAAGACTCTGAAAAACAAATGAGAGTATTTCAGTTTCCCGTGAATCATTGAAATGGGTGTTTTGTGTTGTCTGCAGTTACTCCGGCGGCCCTAACGCCCCTCCAGGAGGTATGGGTATGACCCCGCACACGCGCCCCCCTGGTGACTTCACCCAACCAGCCGCCGCTGCTGCCGCCGCCGCCGTCGCTGCCGCTGCCGCCACGGCAACGGCCACAGCAACAGCCACCGTGGCGGCCCTGCAGGAGACCCAAAATAAAGACATGAACCAGTATAACCCGGTACTGACACATCCCTACTAATATGTACTCACAGCTGAGACCAGTTACCAAATTGGCCCCAAAGCACAAAAATATTCAAACAACTAAAACTATTGTTGAACCACTCTGTCAGCCCTGCTGGAGACCCAAAATAAAGACATGACCCTGAGAGACTGATATGTTACTTCATCCCTCATCAGGCTTTTTTTTTTCTCACTCGAACCTTTTGCTTTCCCTTCCAGATGTGTTCATCGTTCCAGATGGGCCCTGCTCAGGCCTACAACAGCCAGTTCATGAACCAGCCGGGTCCACGAGGCCCCCCCGGAGGCATGAACCCGGCCAACATGGGGTCCGCCATGAACAACCCCAACATGAGTGGGCCTCCCATGGGCATGAACCAGGCTCGGGCTCCGGGAATGGGGCCTTTCAGCGCTCATGGCCAGAGGATGCCGCAGCAAGGCTATCCCGGTGGGCCGCGACAGGGCATGCCCATGCAGGGGATGAAGAGGCCGTACCCTGGGGAGGTGAGCGGAAAGCTCTCATGGTAATTTGTAGAAACATTCGGAGTTTGTTTATGTTACATACCATAATTATTTCCTTTAACTTCCTCCCTCCAGGCGAGTTATGGGGGTCAGCAGTACGGGCCTAACGGTCAGTTCCCACCGCAGCAGGGGCAGTATCCCACATCTAACGCCTCCAGGCCGCTGCCTTCTCCGAACTACCCTGGCCAGAGAATGCCAGGGCAGCAGGGACAAGGGCAGTACCCACCTGGCATGCCCATGAGCCAATACTACAAGGTCTGCTCCCATGTCTTCACATGCAGCACACTCTGACTCATATATAGAAATATTTGCAAGGCATATGGGATATATGAAACTGTATTAAAAGAAATTATTGCTTCCTTTACAGCAAGAGCCATTCAACGGTCAGAGCACCAACTTCTCTGGAGGTGGATACTCGTACGGCCAAGGCAATGGGGTATGTTTTCTCTTCTTTTACTGATTATTTCCAGGAATCATTTCCAGTTGTAATGCGTTAAGATTTCCTTGTCAATCCTGGCAAGTGCAAGAAATGGGTTGTGTCCATTTTTTCTCATTGCGCTTTTTCTTTATCTCCTGCTATCTACAGCCCCCCAGGCCTGGAAACTACCCCCACTCTCCGGTCCCTGGCAACCCTACACCCCCCATGACCCCAGGCAGCAGTATTCCTCCATACCTGTCGCCCAACCAGGATGTCAAGCCCCCGTTTCCACCAGACATGAAACCAAATATGACAGCGCTTCCTCCCCCTCCAAGTGAGTGCTTCAGCAGTCAGTGCTCTTAAACAGTGGTTGATACAACTGAACATAATGAAGACTTTCGCTGTGTTGAGCAAACAAAGCGACAGAGGAGTATTTGTTTGCTTTTGTCTTTTGCTTGTTTTTTCACAAGAGCGATAGCTGTTATTCTGTCACCACCTTCTGTGGATTTTCGTTTACTTTTGGTGAGTCAACTGTGTAACTTGTACAACGTTACACTGAAAGTTGGCCTACCCTCCTGTTTTTTTCTGTCCCAGATAATCCTAATGAGGAGTTGCGGCTCACGTTCCCAGTCAGGGACGGGGTGGTGCTGGAACCGTTCCGCCTGGAGCACAACCTGGCCGTCAGTAACCACGTCTTCCACCTTCGACCCTCCGTCCACCAGACCCTCATGTGGAGGTAAAACCAGCACGCAAGCTTCCAGTTTTATTTCATTCGCTCATTTACTTTCACCATTTAGAGGCACATATTGGCGCACAATTGAGTACACAAACCTGAAATTAGTAGAAAACCTTTGTATCTTCAAGAGCATTACCAAGTCATGATTAATTCAACAACAAACCTGTAAACATGTCTAAGTTTCACACGCACATAACCAAACCTACAACACATCTGAATCTCAGTAGTGACATTTTTTAATCGTGGCTGGTTGGAATAGTTCCTTACTGTATTTTATTTGGCTTTTTTTTCTCGTTGGCTGTTTTCCAGTTTGTGGGATGGGTGTTAAGCCAAAAACACTATGATGCATATATCAGATAACTTGTTTCGGTCCATCAAGATATATTGTGTCTCTCCCTATAAAATAAATTAAGAATGAAAACAAAATAAATATATATATTTGCAGCACATATATTTTGCACCACTAAACTTCTATTATGAAAAATTTAACTTAACTGTGGGTCTTTGCACCTTAGCTATAAATTAACCAATCACTCCTACAAACCCTCTTATTATATTCAGAAAGAATTGCTCCAACCACATGTCTGCATTTAAAGACAAAAGCCCTTTATTTTTTTATTTTGAAAGTATACTATTTACAGTACACACAAAAAGGTATGTTGTTTAGATCATGATTATGGATAATGTCTGATACTTCTGTGCATTTTGAACTTATTTTTAGCGAGCTAGCTGTAGCTTGCAGAGCTACAAATGTGCTGTGGGACTCTACATAATCTGCACTTGTTTTTCAAAGTGTTATGACTGACTTCTTTTTGCTTTTGCCCTCTGGACCACACAGGTCAGACCTGGAGCTGCAGTTCAAGTGCTACCATCATGAGGACAGGCAGATGAACACCAACTGGCCCGCCTCCGTCCAGGTCAGCGTCAACGCCACGCCCCTCACCATCGAGAGAGGAGACAACAAAACCTCCCACAAACCCCTGCACCTGAAGCACGTATGCCAACCTGGGAGAAACACTATCCAGATTACTGTCACTGCCTGCTGTTGTGTAAGTGTGCTCTACCAGTACAGAACAGAGCAGAAATATAATTATTTTACGAAAAAAAAAAAAATCAGCCTGGATAATTTTCACACAGATAATTAAATGTAGTATATGTGTTGTACTGAATTGACTTTTGCATCCACCATCTGTACTAATCCTTTTTGTTCCTGTTGTTTTTGTGCAGTCCCACCTGTTTGTGCTGCAGCTGGTCCACAGGCCATCTGTGCGATCCGTCCTCCAGGGCCTCCTGAAGAAGAGACTCCTGCCTGCAGAGCACTGCATCACCAAAAGTACGACTTAAACTCTCTCTCAATATTGTCATGTTTTCCTTCATATGCAATTGTACAACTTGATTAAATTGGTGAGACTGGTGGCAGCAAAACACAGCTGTACCTTTCCTCTAAATCTTTGTTTCTCTTCCCAGTCAAGAGGAACTTCAGCAGTGTAGCGGCCTCAGCAGGCAACACCACCCTCAATGGGGAAGATGGCGTGGAACAGACGGCCATCAAAGTCTCACTGAAATGTCCCATCACCTTCCGACGCATCCAGCTACCCGCACGAGGGCATGACTGCAAACATGTCCAGGTTTGTTCAAATGCCAGTCAAGTTCACAGCCATCAATGATATTCCAGCCCCATTGCCACTGACCACTGCAGTGCCAAGAATTTACCAACTTTTTTTAGTCAAATGAAAGTTAAATAAAACAATAATAGTATTAGTATTTTTTTTTAATTGCATAGTGCTGCAAGTGTTGCAATAGTCAGTATTACTGGATACTGCCCAAAGCCTATTGGCCAATCAGATGATGCTGTCTCTTGATCCCTGTGAATAAGTTGCTGAGAACATCAGTGTGATGAACATATGTTGTTGTTCTCCACAGTGCTTTGATCTGGAGTCCTACTTGCAGCTCAACTGTGAGAGAGGGACATGGAGGTGTCCTGTATGCAAGTAAGTAGAAAAAGAAATGTTCCAAACAATTGTCAAGTGGCTTCAAAATCTAATTCTCTAATGAATCACGTCTTTTGGCTCTTTCTCCCTGCAGTAAAACAGCATTATTAGAAGGTCTGGAGGTGGACCAGTACATGTGGGGAATTCTCAATGCCATCCAGAAGTAAGTTTTCTCTCTTTCTTCTATTACATCCTAATATTTGTAGCTGTGAGTTGTTTGCTTTGAAATTCAAGTTACACATGTTCTCCTTCTTTAGCTCGGAGTTTGAAGAGGTCACGATTGACCCAACGTGTAGTTGGCGACCTGTCCCCATTAAGTCTGAGCTGCACATCAAAGAGGATCCTGACGGCCCGCTCGCCAAGCGCTTCAAGACCATGAGCCCCAGCCAGATGACCATGCCCAATGTAATGGAGATGATTGCCCAGCTGGGGCCTGGCCCTGGCCATGGCCCAGGACCTGGACCCGGCCCTGGCCCTGGCCCAGGTCCCAGCCCCTACCCATCGCACCCTGCTCATCACACTGGTGGCAACGGGGGAGACTATCCAGGAGCTGGTAATGAAAAGAAGCCAGAATCCCTACCATATAGATAAATATGAGTGGAGTCAACTCATTTATTGGAGCTCTATTTTGTATTCTACAGCAGGAACTATCGATGTGTCTCTAATGTATTATACAAAGGAAAGCGCCCAAAGGGGAGTGTTAACTTGAACCTTTTTTTAAAATATGGCAAGCTTGTTGCTGTGATAAATGTTTCATAACAAGCCGAACAACAATGGAACTTGTTTATCCAGTTCTGTAACCACTTCAAGATAATTTTTGAACAATTTTTTATCCGTGTCATCAAGGGCAAAGCGCATTCCGCCTTTTTGACGAAAAGTCTTTCTGTCCCTCAAGGCAACAATTACCATGGCCAAGGGAACTTTGACTTCCCTCATGGGAACCCCTCTGGTGGTGGAGGTGGAGGAGGAGGAGGCGGAGCGGGAGGAGGGCCCCCGATGAATGACTTCATGCATGGCCCCCAGCTGTCCCACCCCCCTGATGCCCCCGGTGGTCTCCTCTCCCAGGACAAGCCCCTCAGCCACGGCATGGCTGACACCGTACGTACTGTATGCTTCCAGAGCTGTTGTTATACTATCTACTAGGTTTAAATTAGGATACATTTGGTCTCACTAAGCTTTATGTCTCCAATATAATATCATATTGTCTCAAAGTATTTTGATAGTTCAGTCTAGAGGGTTAATCCTCAAAGAATCTGTGTCATTCTGAAAAGCCAGATTTGTTATCTGAACAAGGTAGAGCATATATCCCTAGCCAGCATGTGTGCTCAGTCATGCCCACATGCTCATGTCACCGTATAATGTTGCAGCTGTACATGTCTGCTGGTCACAGCTCTCCATTTAGAAAGCCTGTTCCATATTATTCATGCTGGGACTCATTTCGCCTTTTCCTCTCTTTCTTCCCACGCATCCACCTTTCTCTCAATCACTCTTTCCCTCACTCTCCCCCCTCTCACTGTCTCACTCTCTCTCTCTCTCTCCCCCTCTTGCACCCCCAGATGTCCCATCCCGATCAGTCCCATAATTCCATGCAGCAGAGCTTGCATGCGTCTCCACACCCTGGCAACCAAACAGGGCAGCCCTTACATCACAGTGGCCAGTCAGGGCAGCCCTTGCATCACAGTGGCCAATCATCGCAGCCGCCCCGCCAGCCGCAGCCTCAGCCACCGCCTCAGCAGCCTGGGCAGAACAGTCATCCCCACAGCGATCTGAACTTTAACCCCTCCTCAGACGGGCAGATGGGCCAGGGAGCCCAGGATATGCCTGAACCCTCCCTAGATGTAAGTGTGTCACGATGCTTGGGGCGCCCTAAGCTAACTGTTACTCATGGTATCAGCTAGCGTTAACATTGTCTGCTGCAGCTCCTCTCATCTCTTTGCTCTGTGCTCTGTTTGCGTAATCTTAAATCGCTTCTCAGCAGCGTTAACTGTATTAACTGTGCACAGCGATCGCACTGTGCAACATAAGACTTCACAGACGCTTCCAGTGTCACAAAGACACAGACACCATTCACACTTGGTTTTAACATCCGTCTCAGGTGATCCGATCACAAGTGGACAGCACTAAGTACAGGTGTGAATGGAGATCAGTGCATCTTGGGGACGCATTGTGATCTTATCACTCAAACCACCTTCGGAGGTTGTCAGGATGCATCGGGCCACACAGCATTTTGGAGTGTGAACACTAATCCGTCCTGATGTGTCCCCAACAACACTGAAGGATCACCTAGTCGCTGTGAGGAAGGAGGGAGAGTTTGATAGAGTGCACTCTTGGCATTGTAATACAAATTTTAATTAAGTTTGTTTTTGCAGCAAGATGGCAGTGTCTTCATTGGGTAATAATAGAGTGGCTGGGCACTTTGTCAGTGGGCCAGATGAAGGAATAAGATGGGTGAGGAGTGTTGGGGAGACAGTGAAAGCACTGAATATGAAAGTGTGGAGAAAGAAGGAAGAAAAGAGAGGAAAGAGGTAATTCTGACACATTTGAGGTTGGTCACTGGAGACACATTGGAGATGCATGATAATACCAGGTGTGAAATGTGTATCACCGTATCACCCAAGGATCTTAAAACTACCTCTGAATATGTTGGGCCACACGCTGCATGTTTTTGTTTATTTGAGCCTTACCACTCACCGTCTCCTCCTGCCTCCCTCCACAGCTGCTTCCAGAGCTGGCCAACCCCGACGAGTTACTATCCTACCTGGACCCCCCCGACCTTCCCACCAACAGCAACGACGACCTCCTCTCCCTGTTTGAGAACAACTAGCCCCTCACTTCACCTGAAGCCCTCCTGCACATGCGAGGAGTCATGACGTGTTTGACTGTCAATCCGCAGACACTTCATGGACCTCCGACCTCGGACAGTTCAAGCAGTTCCCTATGCGTGCACGCACAAACACACACACACACACACACAGACACACACAACAAACACACAGCGGATAATGTGTGGCATAGGAATGCAGCTCAAAGAGGCAGCAATGTCTGTTTGGGAACTCAGCGGGAATTGCAAGGGAGACCACAGGGAAGCCGCTTATATCCTCACTCCCTTTTTCCGGGTGTAAAGATTCCACACACCAGTTCACCACCTCTGACTCTCAACACACCATCCACAGCCATGTTGGCTGGCACTAAAGCGATATTATATATACCTATATGATATCTGTGACTATTCAACTGAAAACTGTGCAGCTATGATCAGTTCATGTGTACACAACACAGGGGAGACAGGAGCCTTTGTGGGCTTTAGGAAAAGTG
>OMLF01011787.1:5863-17911 GCA_900302615.1 Holocentrus rufus
AGTAAGATTTCTATGTAAAAATACACCTGTCACTGCTGGTTTGTAGCAGAGACGAACATCTGGTCCCCTTTAATTAAGAGCCAGTAGATGCATATGCCCAAACTGAACTTCACCCAAAGGAAGTAGCAAATCAAAGCTAAAGAGTGAAACATAAAGTGCAGCATGAAGTGCAGTATGAATTCACATGATTACAGCAAAGGCACTGAAGTTCAAATTTTGCAAACAGTTATGTGTTGTGTAAACCCATGTGCTGATTTGAGGGAAACTGTGTGCAGTAAAGCTGTCGTAGCAAAAATTATGATATCAATTCACCTTGTTGAAAAGGTTTTTAAGAAAACATGGTTTCCTCAAAACCTCCCTTACAAAATCTGAACACAATCACCATTGTTTAAAACTTATGAAGCTGTTGGAAATTGTTGTTTGATCAGTCCATGAGGAATGCCAACTAATTTTCAGTGACAAATTTAGAGGAAATAGAAAGAATATACTTTAATTGGTGACAGTTAAATATGTTCAATTCACTTTTAACTATCCATTTACATTAAGTTTCATGTGAAAACGTGTGTATGATGTGCATACATCATCATACAGATTCACAATAAATGTGAATTTTTATTTATTACACCCTATAAAGTCACAATTCTTATACTCACACAGTATAAGAATTGGATGTGTTCAGAAACACAAAAACAATATATCATTGGTAAGAGAGGTATTTGGTGTCCATTAGATTAAGCTGATTGAATCCCTTACCACTGCTGGTCTCCACACTGATCTGCAGGCCCAGGTTGTGTCCTGGACTCATCACCCACAGGTTACTGGTGGCTGTGATGTCAAACTCCAGCCAGCCCTCCTCCGCCGCCCACAGCCTGCGAGACTCCAGCAGGAACAGATCTGCCTCTCTGGAGGAGCAGCGGAAAAGACAAAAGACAGTAATATGGATTAGTATCAGGTAACAGCAGGTCTCTATCATATTCATATCGTGGTGAATTGTGTATTCATTTTTCATATATGTGAATTTGAGTCTAGGCTATACTGTTTAATATGTGCTGTTGAGTGAATAGGTGAAGGGCTTTCTGCCCACTTGCATTCAAGGACTACAATAGAAATGTATTATGTGATATTAGGGTGGCAGATTATAGTTTCAATAATATGACATTTCTTAGAGGCAGAGCTGCTCTGGAGGCAGTAATCTGATTTAAAAAAAATGCTAATAATCTCATTTGGTGGGTTAAACCTCAGTGAGTGCAGCCAAAGAACAACGGTATTTCTGGCTGGATAATATTCAACTGAAACCCACTGAAAAAGGCAAGAGGTGAGGAAGGAGGTAGCTAGTAATATGACGATTAGCACAAAAATAGGTTGATTATTTCTGCGTCCACAGCAGCTCTGCCTCTAGTCTGTATAAGTAAAACTCCAATCTGCTTTAATGTGCCAGCCTCTTTATTATAACACTGTATGACTTTTGGCCCATCGTGATTTAAATGATCACTGAAGTGAATGAGTCGATCAGTCATGTCAGCAGCACAGAACATCGAGTTCAGTGATATTACGCAGTGAGGACAGGCCTGGCTCTTTGGGGAACGGAGAGATGGGAGGAAGCTCTGGGTTTGTATCAGGGTATCAGTATCATAGCAAAATGACAGGAAGATGGATAGCTGGACGAATCGATGGAACAGTAAATGTTGGGATAAACTGTATTGTATTTTACTGTAGCTTTGACCATACAGTCTACCTCTCTGAGGGACAGGGATAAAGAGGGGATTAAGGTTTTGGTATCAGGCTACAAGTATGTTAATATCATTCACAATAACTGTATGATGAAGGCCAGGCTGCAAATATTGAATGCACAGCGCAACAGGGTGAGGGAAGGGACAAAGTTATGCAACTGGTTATAATGAAAAGAGAGAAGAGGAGATGTAAGGGAAAGAGAGTATGAGTGATAAGAGGGCCTGTCCTCCCACTGTCCCATTACAGTAGTAATGACACAGCGCCGGGGCAGTCGGATCCTCCTCCCGGGCCGACATCAAAGCCTCGCAATCACCCAGGTGTTCTGGGAATGCCCCTGCAGTCATGCATCGGCAGCCCCTCTTTATTGGACATTAATGAGAGTGTTTCTGACAGCTTCCATATGAGCTTCTATTCCCTGGTCTCACACACACACACACTCCACCCCACTGCTAAGTTCACAGGTTTGACACAGCGTGGGCCAGGGCACCGATGTTTCCGCCTCATCGTCACAGCCGCTGCTCGGCCAACGGAAGGCGGCAGGAGGTCCAGTGCAGGGCCGCCTGCAGGGCACAGGGTACTAAAAGCCTACTGTAAAACTTCTTATTGACTGACTGCTTAAATGAACTGGAATAATAAGGTCAAGGGGCAAAGCTGTGTGTTTTGTTACAATAAATCTCCTTTATAAGCCCTGTCGATGTCTGTTGTTAAAAACACGATGTAACGTGGGAGAGGGCTGCTCCCAGATCGTCTGCTTATGTCATGTGTGAGAGTGTCCTCTTTTACACTGCTAAAGAGGCCTGAAATGCTGAACAATATATAACAGATTTCTGTAAGGAAAAAAATCTCCAAACAGGATGAAAATTGTAATTGTGGATGTAAATGTACCCAGAAGACATGTAGGCAATATTGCCTTTAGCAGGAATTTCAACGTAAAGATAAGATGTTATGAAAAAAATTATGAGTGTCCTATTGGCTGACAAACTGGCTGTGTTCATGTATTTTAGTCAGTCCAAAAACAGCATGCGCTGCAACTTGCCCTTTCTCATACCTGCCACATTTTCAGCATTGTAATCGCTCACATTCCTCGCCTGCTGTTAGAGAAACCGCCCCAATCAAATTAAAAGTACAAAGGGTGTCAAGCTAATTAACCACTCTATCATTATGACTTAGAGTCAAGACAGGAGTCAGGTTTTTATGGGAGGGAGGGGCACGAGAAAGTTAATAGGCTTCCCGCTGATCTTTTTCACAATGTGAAAAAAGAAAAAAAAACGCCTTTAGTTTTCAGCAAATGACTCTTCACACGTGGATTTTATTTGGGCTTATCTCGTTGCTCCCGTTGCCTTCAGCAGTGCTTTGTTGTGGGACCACCTCTCAACTCCTTGTTTGCTTGGGAAACTTTCACTCACCCAATGTGCTTATTAAAGATGAGGACGTATAATCAAAGCAGTTACAACTACGAGGTTGTGCAGAACATGCAAATGAATTTGTCAGTGAATGCACTTTGCACCCTGCACCTTGAATTCATTCTTACAAAAGCACAAACATTGAGGGAGCCATTTTTCCTCCATCTGATTGCCTGCCGTTCAGGCTGTAATTTTCTTCAAGGTAAAAAACCTGTCCTACAATAATACAGAAATTGGAGATATATGGGCCCTTTAATCTCCAAATATCTCCAAAAATAAAAGGCTTTGCCTCCAGGCTGCAGAGCACAAACCACCCATTGTAGGGATAAAGGAATGCAGCAAATAAGTAGCTCTTGATACCCATTGAAACCCTTTGACGCGCAGAAAAAATATACTTTGCCAACATCTAAACCTGGGGCTCTTGAACTTTTTCAATCCAAGCACCCCAGCATGGATCAGCTTTAGCCTGGGACCACACCTAAACATATGTCGTAATAAAAAAAATTCATCCACTGATAAAAATGCACTGGCCTACATGTATCTTGGCTATTCTCATCTGTTTGGTTCGCTTTAGTCAGGGTTGACAAACCACAAATATCTTTCAGCTATCTCACTGAATGTTTATCTACAAGTGCAGCTATAATGTAAATGTTTGGTAGGCATTAGCCATGCTCTCTTGCGGGGGCGGGACGATTTTCAAGCTGCGCTATTTATGTAAAATGTGGTTTTGCTTGATTTTGCATCAAAAATAAGTCAAGAACCCAGAGTCTGTGTATCAGACAGAGAGAGGATTTAGAGAAAGAGAGGGAGGGAGAGAGAGAGCACAGGGTAAGAGGGCAGTCAGGGCTGGGTGATTTTTGTAGTTTTCAATTTATATCTTAAATCATCCAGGGACTTTATTTATCCAGTTGCCGGAGCACGCTTGCTCTTTTTCAAAAACAAACTGCTTCACATTCACAGTTATATACGCCCCTTTTACCACTGCAGGAACTGTCCCAGAACACAGGAACCCTTTAGAAGAACCAGGAACTGTTACCCCTGTTTCCACATGAGGTATAAGAGTCTGCCTTTTTCTCGTGAGAGTTGACTTCCTGGGGGCCGTCAGGGTGTAGTTTTAGACCTGAACATCACAGATCGGAATCACAGAACGTATAACGCAAGCAGCAGGAAAGAATCACCCTCGTCATTTTACAAACAGGAGTGAGCGACCGCAAACACAAATTATCAAATCGTTCTATCAAGAGGTGGCGAGGACAATGGAAAAAACAACATGGACCGATAACGAGGTGCAAGTTTTCGACGTTATCTTGAAAGAGGAACTCAAGGAATTCAAGAAGGTGATGTGAAATGGTAAGATTTATCAAAAAATCACTTCTTCCTATATTGCCATCCACATAGAATAGCAGCTTCTCTTTCTTGGGATGTGGTAGAAAAGCAAACACACAAGAACTTAGGGTACTCTCTTTGTCCCAGGAACCCTCTTCCAAGGGCAAGACCCAAGAACTTTGACCCTAGACTTTTTAGTAGAAAAGGGGCAATAGTCTCACCGGTGGGAGTTGCCCAATACAGCTACAATCTCCTAATGTCAAACACAGAGCAGTTCCCCAGTTAGTCTGTGGGTTCAAACTAGCGTCCTCTGTATGAAAAGTCCACCTCTTGGACCTTTAGGCTCCTACCCCACCCAATCTACACCCCGTCCACCCTGCAATCTGATGGAGGATCCTTTGCATGATTAGAGTGCAATGACTGTGTGAGTCCGTTACCTGTCAGGGTGCTCCTTGACCACCTGGTAGACTTTGAGGAGGAAGGTGTCGTTGCGGAAGGCGCGGCTCACGCACTCCTTGTAGAGGCGGAACTCGGCTGCGGTGACGGCCTCGCCCTCGGGGATCTGCGAGAGGTTGAACTTAAACTCCTTGTGGTGACGCCGCTGTGGAGAGAGTTCCCTGTCGTACTCCACTGTGGGATGGAAACACACACACACACACACGTAGACACACACAGGAACCCAAGCATACACACAGAGAGAGGAACAGAGACAGAGAGAGATCTGAGTGATACAGTGAAGGGAAAGAAGTTGTTGAGTCTCCCTGAAGAAAATTAAACACAGAGACACACAGGCTCTCCTCCAGTTCATCTAGAGGTATCGTAGGTCACATCTTAGACATAGGCTGCTGTTAACATGTAATTAGGTTAGCATAATAACTAAGAGTGTGTCAAAGATGCCTCTTAATTTAAGGCGCCACAATACCCAAGTCAGACTAAAAAAGAAAACGAATGTTCTCTGTATTGTCCTCTACATACAAACAGCTCAGGCAGCCCTAGATACTTCGAGATTCAGCGTTTTCCAAAACAGCATAAAGCTGAAAAAGAAGTAATGGAGAAACATTGGCAGAATCCTGCAGAAAAATCACCTGTACTGGGAAATATTCCTACCATGGCCCACCGTACTAAAAATATGTAGGCCATGGCAACAACAAAAGATGAAAGCTTTAAGGCTGTTCAAACGGTTATGAAGACCATCGTTAAACAACACAACCCGGGTTCAAATCCCATGTTAGCAACCATCCACCTTGCTACCAAGTGCCCTTATGAAGCAAAGCACTGAATCCCTACCAGCTCCAGTCCAGTAGCTGACCTCTGACCTGGAAATTTCCTCTCTCAGATCACCTGATTTTCCCTTTGGCAGCAACGCCTTTTCAATGTTTTGGCTTTATCCGAGGTGCATGTCACATTTTCTACGAATGGGAGGAATTATGAGCTGTCAGGTTCAGAAGAAAAGGGCCAAATTGTAGATGTGCATACAAGGTTCCTACATGAGTACGATGAGTGACGAGCGGATATCCTATTCGCAGACGCTGCGCTGAGGTTGACCATAGAAGCCTTTAAAACGATCCCAAGTGATTTATACTCGAGGCCTAATAGGTTTCGTGGCTTCCAGCTTCCCTAAATAAACCCCTCTTCTATGATCCGTCCCAAGCAAAAGCCCATGATTTTTTTCGGCGGCAGAAAACTCCGAGACGTTTCTTTGACCACTTCTGACGGCGCAAAATCGCAAAAACCAACAAATGCGCTCTCTTCCCCTGCTTTTAAGTGCAACATGTGCCGTAATGATTATGTGCTCTCCGTGGAGTCGGTTCCTGTCTCAGCTGGAGGTTTTTCTCCCACAGCAGCGAGTTTGTCCCCGGACACACTGCCACACAGAGAGGGGAGAGGAAAACGAAGAAAAGAGGGGAACTTTGACCGCAATGAGAAGGTCCTGTGCACAATTACCCATGCACATATACACAGAGTATATGTAGAAAGTTCTGGCATGTGCTGTGCTCTGTAATGCACAGAAAAATTAATAACACGACTACACATACCTCCCATGCTCCACAGACACACTCACTCCTACTAACAGACAAAAATACCTCCCTCTAGCCTACACACCATACATACCACCAAATACACACATTTATACACTCTATCATCATCACCACTCCAGTTTCCACTCGGTGTTTCTTGGTTCCACAGGCTGCGGTCGCGCCGCCACATAAGTACAAGTCCAACCGGATGCCCTGCTATGAACCATGAGCTGGATTTATGCTGCAGCCTCAGTTCTTCACCTGCAGACGTCCAACATAAAGCATTTTTCCTACGTCTGTCCTCCACCAGTCTTTCAGCAGCTGTGGGAGCCTGCAGTGTTTTGGTTACACTGTCCCATGACTGAAAGGCTACAAGTTAAAGGGATAGTTCGGGGTTTTTGACATATGGTTGTATGAGTTACTGTGATACTTTTGCAGGGACAAAACCTCAGGCCGCGAGTCCTCGTTTCAGAGATCTCTCGGCCAGCCCTGGCTTGGCGGTATTACTCAGTGTGTGTGTGTGTGTGTGTGTGTGTGTTTGTTGTGGTTAAAAAAGTTTTCTGTTGGAGTTGATCGGGAAATCTCCAACCAGAGGACTCGCTGCCTGAGATTATGTCCGTGCAACGATTCGTCAGTAACTGATGCAATCTTATGTCAGAAATTCAACACTGTCCCTTTAAATTTTCCCAAAAGCCACTGTGTCTGTCAACAGCTACTGGTCATGCGAAGGTGTCTTTGGACAACACACTCAACGCCTACCTCCTCATTGTAAATTGATCTGAAGCAAAGCATCAGCTAAAATGTGTGTCTGTGACGTACGTGCACTTTAACGTCGAACCTAATTTTACTGTTGCAATGTGACGTATTCTTACTGTAATGTTTTTTAAGAATAAGGTAAATTGCTACCAAGTTATCACTCCGTATGCCATTAAATCTGATTTTACTGCACTTTAAGGTTTTTACATAGAAAAAAGAAATAAAAAAAATGAAAAACATCTTAAGTATTTCACATCATATTCCATTTTCCCTGGTCTCTGACCCATGTAATACGAATGTGATATTTTCATTGCTATCAAAACAAGGCAAAAAAAATCGTATCCTATTCCATGTGGTTTACCCATTTTAAGACAGCAATGAAATGATCAGATGTGTGTCACATTGGTGATATAATCTGATAGGTGAGTGTAAATCAATCCCTGGATCCAGGTTGGGGTGTTAGACTCTGATGGGATTTCCGTGTGTGTGTGTGTGTGTGCCAGAGGTGCAGAGCTGGACCTAGTGACCTACACTTGACTTCCGCTACCACTTTAGCTCTTGAAAATAGATGGGAAAGGCAGTAAATTCACTAGGTCACAAGAGGTGTGTGTGTGTGTGTGTGTGTGTGTGTGTGTGTGTGTGTGCGTGTGTATCTGTGTGTGATGATAAGAGGGCAGTGAGGTGGTGTATAAGGTAAGTGTAAAGGCATCATAAATACACACACCCTGTCTCTTCGTTTTTCACACTGTCATCCTCTCACTCACACACACACGCATATGCTCTCATTTTCTCTCTAAACACACACACACACACATACACACTCACTGTGGCAGCAGACAGCAGGGGGCTGACATGAACAGTCTTCCTGACTTGATAAATGACAGCAGGCCGCCCACTAGAAACAACATGGAGTCTTCCCCCTTCCTCCATTTCTCAAACATGACTTCATAATTAGTGTGCGTACAAACTGTCAGGTACATGTGTGTGTACATGTGCACGTACAGGTGTGTGTACGTGTGCCCAGCAGTGCCAGTTGCACGAATGTACAGTACTACAGCAATCGCTTTAACTTGGAACATTTGAGAAAACTCTGACATGACACCTGAAATTCCAACTTGTAATTCTGAGTTGCAGGACCATTCGCTTCATTTTTGTCCAAGTTGAACGGAATGCAGTAACGGACATCTTCATTCAAAAAGAGTCAGTGGATTTGTCACTAGTCACTTTTGGGAAATGAATCTGCCAGGAGGATCTGAGCAACAATGTAGTGATTTTGGTAACAGCGCCTTTTGCTCTTTTCAGTGGACTTCATCGTAACAGCTCTTGGCACTACAGCTTTACCTCAATCGATCATTTCTGCCTCCAGAGAAGCTCACATATACACTCATCCACAGATGCACATACATATGACAATACAGCCTGGTGCCCCAGGAGGCTCATTACTCACTAACACACATGCACCACACACACAAACCACACACTAATTATTTATCAGAGCTCTTGGTCCTGTGGTCCAGGTCTTCCACCTGTAGAGGAAAAAGAGGGGGAGGAAGTGATGGAGGAAGCAGTTCGGTCCAGCTGTATGGCGCAACAGGGTTCACCAAAGGCCATCTGTCCCTTCTTTGATCTCCTAATAACCCTGGATCCTGTTACTATTTGAGGGACTCGCTTTATATAACCAGATTTTTTGGAGATTGATTGTTTTTGATGCTTTTACAGCCCAAGCCTACAGAAAATACAGTTTTGTTTTGTACCTGAACCAGGCTTGTTAAAACTTTCCGGTGATTTTATGATGCAGGGACCAACCCAAAACAGTCCCATGGCACATTTTGTTCCCCGAGACATACAGTAGTTCGAGAGAAAATTGGGCTTGAACAGTGGAACCTATCACACTATCCCAAAAGTACCGGCCCCACCTCGTACCTGCAGCCAGCCCGGTCAAAGCTCACCTCATCCCCGGGCTTCCCCGCCACAAACAATAAAAATTAAATCACAAATTCAGCAGAACAGGCAGGGGTAAGGAAGGAAGGCACTTCTTCCTGGCTGCATTGCGTCCTTTCTTGATGTTTTTTTTCCGTGGAACATCAGCGTTGAAGCCTATATTGCTGCTGCTCGGTCAAAACAAATGATTCTAGTAATTGAAGCATCTCAGCTTGCGACTGAGCCAGTTTCTGACTCTCTGCGCTTCAAACACTTTCCATAGAGGCAAAAGAAACCACCTATACAGAATGAAATGTTATTCACATCAACTTCACCATGACTTCTATCGCTTGTGACAGTGACTATTTCATCATCTTACTCCACTTGCTGCCCACACATGAACACACACACTTCACTCTCTCTCTCTCATACACACACACACACACGCACGTTCCAGCAGATGTTCCAGTGGATGGCTGTGATATCGGGCCTGGGTTTGTGTTGAAGGGAAGATAGATCAGCTAAGCTCTGTGTGTGTGTGTGTGTGTGTGTGTGTGTGTGTGTGTGTGTGTGTGTGTGTGTCAGTGGAGGCTTTAACCAGGGGTCACACTACTCTAAATGACTTTCCAACACACTCACTCCAACACCCCCGGGCCGAAAGACCAGCAGCCTGAAACTTTATATTCCCTATTAAAGAATCTGCTGAGTTTTTGGCAAGTAATCCCATTGATCAACTTACTGCTGTGTGATGAGCAGGTCAGTGGGAGTTTCACTTATCTGTATCCATTATTACCTCCGCTAAAGAGGTGAAACCTCTGGCAGGGGGGCCTGTGTGATCGCCCCTGTCCGTCCATTCGCCTGTCAGCAGGACAGCTCAAAATATACTGGACAGATGTGCATGAAACTCGGTGGGAAGCTTGGTCATTGGCCAGCAAAGAAGTGGTTAACTTTTTGGGTGTATCGACCTCGAGGGGGCGTGGCAATGGGTGGGGCTTAGCACAATAAGATCTGTAATTTCCAAATGCATCCATGAAACCAAGTGGGATGGTTGGTCATGGGTCAAGGAGGCACTGAGCAACTTTCCACACTAATTGGGGGCGTGTCCTATGACACCAACATGGACGAAAGGAGGCGTGGCTTAGCACAAACAGGGCTGTAACTTCCAGCTGCAGAGTCTGCGCTCTACTACTATTACTCCATATACACAGCATGCACAAAGACCACTAATAACAGTGAATTCAAGTGAAAACCATTATTTCATATTGATTTACCTTATTAAACCTCTACAAATGATAAAGGAGATGGTCAAGGATGGCAAGATGGAGATAAAGAGAAGAAGACACGTTAGAGAGGGTGTATGTTTCATCCAGTGTATGTTTACATGTCAACATGTTGTCTATGTTTGGAGGACGGTACCAGCAAAGCACCATCCCAAAAGTGTTCAAAAGTGCAATGCACCGATCGAGCCATACTAGGTCATTAGAGGTGAAACTTTTGTCAGATTTCTTACTGCACAATTTTAAGCTGATCGAAGAATTTATTTGCTACAATGTTGGTGTATTCCTCTGACTTCTTTGTAGCCATTTTTTTAGTCAGGATCGGTCCAGCTACACATATTCAAAGGTGTTAAAAGTCTTGTTGAGAGGGAGACCATGTTACTCGCTCACTACATAACCCTGATTTTCCCAGCTCGCCCAGGGATTCAAACTTCCTGTTCCTCACTATCCGTTTTCCCTGAAACGTCATAAAGCCTGGAATGATTATATAAGAAGATAGAGACATTCTAGCCAAGGAGAAAACTGTATTCTCACTGAGATGAAATGTGTACACACTGATTTCATTAGGATCTAATGAAGTTCACAGGGTACACATAAATGTCTGACATATATATTTTCCTTACATCTGAACAAAATCTCCAAGCACTCCTGAAGCGAACTCACAGGCCTCTTAAAATTTAAATTCATAGCGATGGGACCTGTTTGGACCGGCGTTGACATGACGCCAAACAATTAACATGAAATATGAAGACAAAAGGCATGAAACATGGCGGACGAACGGAACCTCTCACATTATCATTCACATTATCGCCGCGATCTTCAGCAAAGCGGCATGGGAGCCGCAGCGTTAGCCACTAAGTAGCATTCCAGCCGCCGCTCCACGCTCTCAGCTTGAAATTCGATTGGAATCCGCTGGGGTTTCGCGTCTGAAATCAAAGGGAAGCCTTCACACAATGTGTTTGAGGAGCGTAACCTCCATACTAATCTACCATGACTAGAGCTTTGAGAAGGGAATAGACAGGAGGGAAAAGGGATTTAGATTTGGGTGTTTTGGGGAGGAGAATGCGCTCAGAGTGATTCTAAAGATGGGAGAGATGTGACGCTGTGATTATATTAGTGATACAGCGCAAACAATGGAAAGTGCAGGAAAGCGTATGTGTGTATCTACAATGTGGCTATATTCTGCTCTCACACACCAATTCATCAGTATATACACACAAACATACACGATGACCAACTTAGGGTTGGGTTACACACTCTGTCATCCATTTTCTCTCTCATTTAAACACACATACACACACAAACAGCGTACCGACAGTCAGAGCAAACCTAAGAATAGAAATAGGAATTTCTCTGGTGATTCACCCAAACACTGTGGCTGATTTAATCTCCTGAGAGACGGAGAGACGCAGGAAAGAGAAAAAAGAGAAAGCAGGGGACGAGAGAGGTGGTGGGGTGAGCGGAGAGAGGGATGAGGGACGAGCGTTTGAGTAGCGATGTAGGCGGCGAAAGGCAGTGTGTGAGCGAGTGTGTGAGTGTGTGTGTGTGTGTGTGAGAGAGAGAGAGAGAGAGAGAGAGAGAGAGAAAAAGACGGGGAAACAGAGAGGGAGGGGCAGG
>OMLF01011787.1:17931-32555 GCA_900302615.1 Holocentrus rufus
CGAACTGAGAAATGAAGTGCGAGTGTCAGGGAATGTTTGCAAGAGACGAGACAGGGAGAGAGGGAAAAGTGCGAGAAAGTGTGACAAGAGAGAGAAAAACAAGAGACCGAAAGACAGAGGGGACAGACAGATGGAGAGAGTGAGACGGAGAGAAGAATTAAGAGAAAGAGAGGGAGGAGGATGAAAACTACCATGGGGAAGAGAGGGAGGAAGACAGAGTCACCAGCTGGGTCTCCATCCAAGTATGACATTTTGCAAATTATGATGTATCAATTTAGAAAAGCTAAACAGAAAAGGCAAAAATTTGTTACAGTTTTATCAGATGGGCAAAAACAAATTTTACAGTGAAGCAGAAGTAAATAATGAGGTAAGCTTGGCATGATCAGCCTCACAAATGCCTCTTTTCTATTGCACAACAGCACAAAAGTGGCTCTGGATAAGTCTCCATCATGGACGTACAAACATTATTAGCTGGTATTAGCATAATGCTAGTCTCTTTAGCTAGCCTCTGTGTTGCCCTCTGAAACAGAACCAAAGCAGGAGATCACAATGCTAGCTGTCCATGGCCAGTTTATCAGCAACGGCTCCAAACTGTGATGGAATGGACGTAACAATGACAACAAGACGTTGTTAAAAATAAACAACGTATCTGTGGCTAACCACAGCTAGCTAGCATTAGCTAAGCTTCAGGAAGCGGCTTCCAGTAAAACTCATTCACACAACTGCAAAGCAGAAGCAGATGTGGGAAGACGAGCAGATATCTGCCTTCACTTCTTCAGACATACAAACAGGAAGGTGGAAGTAGTTGGAAAGTGTGGCAGCGACGCAGCTGTCTTGATACGCTAGAATATTGCTGAGTGAATTTCTTTGTTTTTGCCTTCAAATGAAAGCATGAAATATGGCCAACTTTAGCGGGCACTAAAGAACTAGAAAAGCCAGACCCCATCCTTGTTACCACTAGGAGGCTCTACTAACTTATTTAAAAAAAACAAAAAAAAAACAAGTCAGTAAGTCAGTAAGTAAGTCAGTAAGTCAGTGGGTGACAAACCATTGTTTAGGCCCACCCCCCTAGCATAGGCCTCACAATAATAAGAGCTTGTCCAATATTAAGCATATCTTAAATTTTTTTTCTATTGTTGTTTTTGGGGTTTTCAAAAAGCCTATGTATTTGCTTCAACCAAGCTGTTGTAAAAAATAAAATAAAATTGCATTTTATTTATTGTTATATTTCAGAAGTTTGCGCAAAAATCACTTCAAAGAGACAGAGGGAGAGAAGTGGGGGGGGGGCAAGGCGAAAGAGAGACAGTCAGAGAGATGGAGACGGACGAGATGAGCAGAGTTACAGTGAGAGGACAGAGGACGACAGTGCCGATGAAAGAGAGACAGAGAGAGTGAGATGGACGAGTAGCAGATCTTCTTGGACGCTTTGATTGGAGCTGTTCTCTCGTTTCCACCTGCGCAACATCTGGCTCTGCTGTCCTGTCCCTGGTGCTGCGGTTATTATGGCAACCCACACACTCACTCACACACACACACACACACAGTATAGAGGGGGTAGAGCTACAAAACTCCTAGACCTTGGGAGGCTTTTCATACCAAATTCATATGGCCCCTACATTTGCAGCCAATTCCCACTGCTTAGTTTTCAGCATATATACCCAATAAAACATATTTATTAACAAGAATACCCAAACACCATTGTGTTGAAATAAAGATCACAGCGATCATCTGTTTTACTTTTATGTCAGCAATCATTTTCTAGGAATAACTTGTTTTGAATTGTGAGTGGTCATTTTGGATAATGCATCTGATTTATTCCCAATCCCTGAGCCAAACAAAAATCATTAAAATAAAAGTCTACATCCATATGATAAACCTGGTTTGAGTAAGACGACGAGTGACCAGTAAAAAGTGTCCTGGTAGTATATACAATGACAAAGAGTAAGTGTATGTTTTATGGCAGGATAAGACCATATTTTCTTATTCACAACACACATCACTTCAATGAAGGGTGCAAAAAATTCAAATCAACAGCCTATGAATGTACAGATACATCAGTAATTGTCAATGAACCAAAACCATTTCGACGCATACGCCATAATGTCAATACTCCAGAAACTAGCTTTGGAAGAGCTCTGTGAGTTGTTCAAATAGCAATGACAGGTAGGTTTTTTTTCTTTGATTGAGATGCATGCCCCTTTAAAAAGCAGAGGAAGGAAAAGAGATAAGGTGCTGAAAGAAAGACAAGTGACTGAAGACTTGGGCCAGAGGGCTGCATATGCAGGGGGATGAGTGGACAAACAGGCAGTCAGGATGGAGGAAGAGAGCAAAACAAATCGGACAATGACACGGAGGGAAATGAAAAGTGAAGTAAAATTGTGACATTGATACTTTGCTACTTGTTATCACTCGTCTGAGATACCAGACTGAGGCGGAATAGGCCAAAAACTGAGGGAAGAAACAGCAGAAAAGCTGACTTTCTGTGGGTGGAAATTTCTCGTTTCTTTATTTTATTGAGTGAAATGCCAACAAGATCATTGAACATCAACAATATTCGGTTTCCTTGATCATTCATATATCAGGATAAGAATACAATTGCCACATTTGAAAGTGTAATTGAAAAGTAACAGAACGAGCAGTCCTAGGGACCAATGATTCAAGTAACGGTGTCGCTTTTGAAAAGAGGAATGAGAAATGTATTGCTTTTTTGGAGTAAGGACTGCTGAGAAAAAAGAGCTCTGATTATTAATGAAAGAACAGAAAATATTTAGAGAAAGTAAAGAGAGAAGAAGAGAAAGGATAAAGGAACAAAGATGGAGAAAAGAATCAAATAAACAAAGCACAACAGAAAGAAAGGCACTGAGACAGAGAAGAATAATGTTCTTAGATGTGAAGCAGCAAAGCGGGTCTGTGTAGGAGAGGCACGGCAGTGGCTGACAGGCTGACTTGTCTGTGGTCAGCGGTCAGCGCTTTCTCTCACACTCCCAATGCCGTCCAACCAATCCCTCCGAGGGACAGCTGGCGGACGTCCGCCTGCATCAAATCCCTGCTGCTCCACTTTCTCTCTCTCTCGCGTCCCACGACCGCAAAGGTTAACAACCAACAACCACCTCCCTTCCCTGAAATGCTGCCTCTCCCTTCATCAGCGCTCGCTCGGCAGTGTCTGAGGAGGAAGTCATGGGTGGTTTTCTCTAAAGTGTCTACGTCCTTGGATGGTTTTTGTAGGTGTTACTGGACATTTTCAGCCTGAGATCAAGATGAGTAATTTTGTTTCCGCTGCTGGCTTTGAGGCTTCTACAGCCACTGTTGTCTCACAGAAATCCACCAGAATTGGGCTTTTTTTGGTCCAAACTCATTGTTAAAGAATTAGATAACTAATTCAAACAGTGTTTCTTAAGGGTATCTTAATTCTTAAATACTGTAGTAGATTGCACTGTAGTATCCATCCTGAACTACAGTGAACACTGCAGCTTGACTGCAGAGCACAGAACACCTGTGACCCAGATAATAACATCTTAAGGGAACTCTTATTAGATCTGTCAGTATGATTTTACTAAGTACCACTTTGATGACAGACTGTTAGGGAAAAGAGAGAGAGGCCAGCAGCAGCATTACCAGTCTGTGGCTCTGTTCATGCTGCCATATTAAACTGGAGTTTTCTTCGGCCACCTCCACTTGCAGACATTCAAAGCGCTCTGTGTCTCATGCAAATGCCAGTTTATCAATATAGTGTGCCACAGCATGTTAAGGAGATATCTTACAGTGGACTTCACTCTGACTGAAGGGGCAATCGATCTTAGATCAGCGTATCTGAAAAGACGAAGGCTGTTTTTGGGGTGCATAAAACAATATTGTATCATATTTCCAAAAAATAACCACTTTTAAAGCATAAATCCAACTTTTTCCAACAATCCAGATACAGGCGTCCCCATAAGTCCTCAAATTGCACATAGTTGGGGGAGATTACTGCTTATTATGTTGGTAATTCCTTGTAGTGGGAGAGCTTTATTGTTGGATCTGTTCTCTGATGGGAAATAAAGCTGTTCTCATGCTATTTGGAAAGCGTACAGATTTCTTATGGACCAAGTGCAATGCTATTGGTCTGCCAGGGAAGATTTGCTGACCACATATGACCTTTTTCAGCAGCTCCATTAGAGATATTCACATGTGGGTTGGGGTTAACCCACATGTGTTAAGGGCCTTGCTCAAGAGAACCTCAACAGCGGTTGTTCAGGGAGATGAGGAAGTGTCTCGCTCGCTTTCCCTTCTCATGAATTTCCTCAGCCAAGATTCAGTAGAGCCGCACCTAATGATTATTTTCTTTGTTGATGAATCAATTAAACATTTAGTGTATAAACTGTGAAAATGGCAAATGCTCAAAAGTAGTCATTTCATAATGACTAATTGATTCTTGTAATTATAATAGAGTAATTTTCACCTTGATCGATTAATAGCTTTAGCACTACCTAGAAGCCAAACTCTTGTCTCTTGTCACTGGGCAACAACAGACTTTGGACACAGGTAATCCTAAGTGGACCGTCCCAGTAGGTGACTGTTAGTTAGCTAAAAAGTCCCAGCCTTCAATCTTCCCAAGACCAAACCAAATGAAAATGAAGCCACACTTTTGAGTGGCATCTGTGCTTCTCATCCATGACGTCGTAACTCACAGACATGTCCGTCTGCTTGTTCTTCTGGTTATTCTTCATTGATTTTTACTATCAGAGTGGCGGAGTGATACAAACTCCGGCAAGTGAAACTAGTGCAGGTGAAATTTGTTTAGAAACCGAAAAGCAGAATCGAAAATAACATGTCTGAAGGATTCCTTTGGAACCGTAAATTATAGAACCGGTTCCAATTTGGAACCGGTTCTGAGTGCCCAACCCTAGTCCCAATAATGCAAAAAGGATTCCAATGTCTTCCCAATTACCAAGGATTATGGAAGTTTTATATGTAGAGCGAGCCAACGCTGGATACTGGAGATCCTCATAAAAATCTGCTTTGTAATTAAATATGTAATTTACTGTTCCCTCTGCCTTGAGCGGCCTGACCCACAATGCATCACAGTGAATGACAGAGCATGAGAGAGTGATAAAAAGAGAGAATTAGAGAGAGAGCAAAGAAAGTGAGAGAATAAAAAAGCGCACAGACGTTTTCACAAACACCCTTCAATTAAATTTTTGCACACCAAGAAACTGTCAACATTGTTAAAGACCTTGTGGACGGTTCAACCAATAAAAAAATGTTCTAGAGTCCAAAGCATGAGAAGAATCCATCTGTGTTTATGTAATTATAGCCCATAATCTGTCTGTTTTTTCTCTCAGACGCGATGGTTTCTGAGGATAAGTCTGATATCTCGAGGTCTTCCATTTATTGTTGATTGCTCCTTAGTCACATCTAATTAAAGGTTTGGCTGGTCACATCAACTTTCTCGGGAAACTTGTGCAGCTCGCACAATCAGAGCTCTTCAGCGGCTGCCTCTATTTCATTCAAAAAGAAAAACATCTCATTAAGTGGAAGTCTTTATGGTGTAAACACTACTCTCTCTGCAAAGACTCAAGCCAGCTTTTAGCCTTCAAACTCTTCAGACTTTGGCACTGAGACAGCGGGGAAACGCTGGGATAGAACGTGGAGACCTCGATTGATTCTCACAAGCTTGACTCTGATACGGGTAGCTTACAGTACACACACACACACACAGCACCATGGTGTGAGCTGCCTGAGGTGCTACCGCTATGCTTGGCTGCCCCCAGGACCTGTTTCCGCCTTCTGCTGAGGTTTTGGCTCTTTGTAGTCGGGCAGCTGGCAGGGCAGCTCGTGGGGTCGTGGTGGGGACGGAGGGCCTGGGGGTCCACTGGGACTCATCATTAGCTCTGAGCCAATGTGTCTAGGTGTGTGTGTGTGTGTGTCTTTGGAGACTGAGCCTGTGCTCTGATCTTCTCCCTTGACCCAGCATCAAAGCCTACACACTGAGCACCACAGGACCAACCAAAGGCCACTGGCAAGAGTGAGAGTTTATGTCCGATGCATGTAGGAACACACACACACACATCGTTACACATTCTGGAAAAGGCCGTATGCGCACTTGCACATGGGACAATGAATCTACATATACATGGAGACATGTAGATATCAATATGAGCAGAATAAGGACACATGCATTCTAGGATCCCAAACACTCACGCAGAAATAAACAGGGAAAAAGGGAAAGGATAGTTATATTCAAACACACTTCCTGGTCCACAGTATCCACACACAGTCCCAGAGATCAGGGGTGTGAGAGCAGAAGGCTAGGCAGGAGCATCAGCCCATAGCAAGGATATGAGGCAGTGAGTCCGGCCCATTTGCAAACTGTCAAGCCCCATTAACAAACACAGGACGGCAGCCTGTGAGTCCAGCAGGGACCTTTACAGTGATTACAGTGTTACTGATTACTGTTGTGTGTTCCTGACAGCGCCCAGAGCGCTCCGCGGGCCAGGCACCAAAAGTTAGTCATATTTCAAGTTTAATTAATATTCTGGACCATTTTTATATGAATAAATGTCTGCTGATTTTCTTTACCACTGGCTGATAGAGGAAAAATAGGTATTCAACGTAAAGCCAGTTCATGAAAGCTTTTACATCTTTCCTGGGAAAAATCCTCTGCCATAAAGGAAGTGTTTTATGTTTCCTGCAGCACCAGCAGAGGTTTGTTGGAAATGACAGAAGACACGGGCAGTTAGCATGAACAGTGATAGCCACCATGGCTGAACAGGCATAGAAAAGAGCAGCACCTACAGAAGCTCAAACTTTAACTTTTTCTCTAAACTCTAACTTTTTTTGCAATGCAAAAACACCAAAGCAATGAGCACTTAGCACTAAAGATGTTGCCACAATAAAAAAATAACAAAAAGCCTAGACTTTTGCAGACTACGGCTTTTAAGTCACAATGAAATGGCATTTTGAGAGCCTCTTGGTTTCATAATTTGATGTATTTCCTGTTGAAACAGGTTGTTGGGGTGAGACATAACATGGAGACTCTCCATGTTATGTCCCATCCCGACAGCC
Source organism: Holocentrus rufus (assembly GCA_900302615.1). NCBI lineage: Eukaryota > Metazoa > Chordata > Actinopteri > Holocentriformes > Holocentridae > Holocentrus > Holocentrus rufus. The sequence continues at coordinate 24,976 of OMLF01011787.1, forward strand.
TGTTTCCATTGAGAGGCGTCTTCCAAAAGTGTAAGGATGGGATAGGAGTTCGGTTAGGGAAAGAAAGGCAGTTTTATATCATGGGAAGAGCGTGATTGTTCAAAAATGTGAAGTTTTTATTGGTTAAAAATGTTTTTCACGTCTACTGGTTTAATGTGATGTCATCATTGAAGATAAACTTGTTTTCCAGGACATGCAGGTAAAGCTTTTTTAATTTTTTTCCCTTATGAGCTTAAGCAAAAGACAGCCATCTTTCAAACATACTTTCAGCTGAAGAAGACAGATGTAGAGGATTCATCATTACACAGAAAGAAACTATGATGAAGTTTTTCATATCCCCCCAAAAAACCACATACATGCACATTTCAATAAGAGTATAGAAGCAGATATAGATTAAGTTTTTTGAACTTTTTGACATGAACTGGCACATTTTCTCTTGCTGATATTCAACTTGTGACCTTCCAGGTGCAGGATGGTCTCTCTGACCAGCAGACGAACACCAGAGCAACTGACAATCCAGGCTGCGCTTTCACATTTCAGGGTCAGAGTGTATTTGCTGAGAAGACACAGTTTTCTCCAGCACACACAGACATACACACACATCTACTGATGGCTGGATATCTAGCCTGCTCTTCTTCCTCTGCCTCCTACAGGTTACATCATGAGCTCACTGGACAGGAATCCCAGAGAACACAGGCCCCATTTGAACCATATAATCACATTTTTCTACAGCCATCATCCTCCATATAATCCTTTAAAAACCATTAGGGTTTCAGAAGACCCATCCAAAAGCCTGACACATACTGTCAGGCATACTGTCCCAAGTCACAAGCACACACACACACACACAAACACACAAACAGGCACAGTACCAGATTTCTTCCCAATACCTTCAAGTCTATCACCACTGTGATGCATTCCACATAAAGGGACAGAAGATAAAATGGGATCTGAACACACTTCTATCTTTTGTCTATGTGAGATTTTCAGGGAGCGCAAAATGTGTGTGTGTGTGTGTGTGGCGTGGGGGAATTGTGTATTTCTGTGTGTGAGTGTGTGTCTGTGTGTGTCCGTGTGTGTCTAACCCAGAGGGTAGGCGGATAATTGGCTCTAATTGCTCCTCCGTTGGGCTTTTGCTAACAGATAGATATCCGAGGTATGGCTGTTGGACCAAGGTCTTGGAACCATAGCACACACACACACACACACACACACACACACACACACAGATTATCAGTACTTTCCATCGATGCACTGACAGCTGAATGCGAGCAGTCAGGCTGTAGGTAGCTGGATGGTTCGGTGTCATACCTGTGTGTCAGTGAGAGATTTCAGTGCCTCTCTTCAACAGCTCTCACTCAGGACATCGAAATGGACCCACAAACTCTGCTGTGGGGAGGTTCAAACCAAACTATTTGTGTGTGTGGGGGCGTCTTTTCTATCCATGTGAGGCCCAGTCTGAGTGTTTTAGACATGTGCAATGAGGACACTTTGAGAACTGAGGTTGTTTTGGTCTTCATAAGGGCATAATTTAGGGTTATGACTTACGTTACAGTTTAAGGTTAGAATTCACAATAACTCTAGGTTAGGGCCAAGGTTAGAGTTAGTTTATAGTTAACGTTAAGCAATATAATGGATAAAGTTAAAGGAACAGTTCACCCAAAAATGAAAATTTTGTTATCCACTCACCCTGTGCCACTTAAAACACAAGTGGGGAATCTTTGTCTGTACAAGACTCAGGGAGCTAGCCAGCACAACTGCTTAGCAGCCCTCTACAAAACAAGTTAAGTCATTTTCTAGTTTTAGTTTAGAGTTCAAAAGAGGTCAAAAAATGACAACAAAATGACTCTACTGTGCAGCATGATTCAAGTCTGCTGAAGCCAAACGATCACATACTGAGTGGAAAGACCCACATGTACACAGTTATTTAGCATTCACTGAGCAGAATGTGGACATACAAGACTAGGGTGGACATGCACTAGGGTGCATGTTTTGCTATCAAAGGCTATGAAGATTTACACCAATTACCCATGTAAATATAGGTCTTTCCCACTCAGGTTGGGGTTGGATTGTCTGGCTCCAGAAGAATCATCCTGCACAAGCTGTATGGAGAAATTTGTTGTCATATTTCGCCCTTATTGAAACTCTAAAAAGCGGTCCCCATTGATTTCAGTTGTTTTGGAGCTACCTCCTTGTGTGTGGTATGTACATCGCCTGTATTTTGACTGGCACTTTGAGTGAACTTTTCCTTTAAGTTTACGGTAAGGGGTCAGGGAATGAATAGTGAATGGAAGGTCCTCACAGGTGCAGGTCTGAATGTAGGTGAAGATGCAAGCATTTAAACATTAGCCATTTGCATTTGCTCACATGTACGTGGCCACTCTTTATGTTCATTTCTCCAATCAGTCCTTCTGTTTGTGTCTGTCTGAACGCTTGAAGGTCTAAGTGGCCGCAGAGAAACACTCATCAACATTAGTGGCCAGTTGCGATTTCCCTGAAAGTTCCCATAAAAAACAAATGTTCACTTCATTGAACGCCAATTCAAGCCAATGAGCTGTCAACAAAAGTCGGTGCAACATCATTTTCAGATTTATAGGGAAATTCCATGAAATTGGGAAAGAAATGGGCTGGAAAATAAACACCCCCCAGTTCTTTTTTTCACTTTCTGGAATGTTAATAAAAATGTGATTTGACAGTACAGCAGCTGTCGTAACAGTCTTTGGTCAGTCTGATGACGGCCTATACTTTGCTTCAACTTATGTGTACGGTTATGCATATAATTGACTAAATGACGTCTAAAATCCTACAGTGGCAGACAGAAAAAACTTTTGGTTGGTCGCGCTCAGCCTGATGATGAGGCTACATGTCAGGATAATAAGGGCAAAAGTCTGCAGGTGAGAGGCCATAACTTGGTCCCACCATCGTTAAAAGTTAGACTCCCTGTGTAGTTTTATGAGCAGAGCATGACGCTTAATTTCCAAACGACAAAAATATGGGGATGCAATTCTCTGACTAAAGGATATCAGATAGTGGTTGTAACTTTCCAACCAAGCTGTAAATCTATCATCAATTTTTGACCCTATACCGATTTTTGGCTACGCAGCTTGGCCTCAAACAGAAAACCCCAAATACCAGCGAGTCCTATAATAGTTTTCTAAGATGCCATTAATGTCCGGATTTATTGGGGAAACAATGACCACTGCATATAGGGGGTCAAAACGTTTGGGGGGGGCGGGGACCCTCTGATCTTGCTTCTTCTTCCTCTGAGATTCTCCGTCCTTGATGTTCAGCTCTATTTCCTCTGCGATTTATACGGGTGATGAAGGCTGCTGACTTTCCTCTTGGGTCAAGACCACAGACCCTCTTCGAAACGGCTCCCTCGGCTGCTTTAGTGATCGGCCGCCATTTAGTGCCAAGTGAATATTCCGTAAACAGAGATGTACTCCCATCGTTTTTGATGGGAGTACATTTTGAGCAAAACAAAACATTTCTGTGGGTTTAAATTTTTTCCAGGCCTCCTTTTCTTATGCTGTGCCAAATCGAGGATGATGAGGATGATTGTCAAGGACCCGCTTTTTTTGGCCTGCCAGGCTTTGCGGGAAGCCATTTGATGCATGGTCCCTCAGGTCAGTGTGTGTCTGTGTGTGTGTGTGTGTTTTTGTGTATAAATCTCCATAGGTATAACTTAAACATTTTGCACATTCATTATATGTACATGTGTAAGTGCTGTGTATGCGCTTATCCTTATTTGTACATTTACCCCCATTTGTGTGTGTGTGTGTGTGTGTCTATGAAAGGGTAGTGATAGAGGCAGTTAGGAGGCCTGCTATAGTGATCTGCTGTGTATGTCTGCTTTCAGGCAGCAGGTGTGTGTGTATGTGTGTGTGTGCGTCTGGGTTAGGCTGGTCTGGTCCCAGATTTAGAGGAGGAAGCGGGTGTCAGGGCCGGGAGATGGATCTCTCCTGAGGGATCCGATAAATAAGGAAAAAATATCTTTGAAAAAGGGAAACGCAGCTGTTTCCAAAGGAGAAGTCAAAATATTGGTGGCTTTGCATTCCACAGCCGCAAGGTAGAAGGCCAGCCGTATTATAGCTCGCTCTGTGATGCTGTATTTGGGACTCTCTCTTTCTCTCTCTGTGCACACCTCTCTCTCTTTTCCTTTCCCTTTCCTTTCTGCCTGCCTCTCTGCCTCTGCACACCTCCTTCCTCGCCCTCTGCCATTACACTTCCCTATCACCCCCCCTCCTCCCTCCATCCGCCCTTCTTTACCCTCCTCGAGGGTTGAGCCTCAGTGTTATTCCCCTCGGAAAGTCTGCGCTGACCACAATGCATTTCAGCGGCTTAGAAGCAGAGCATATGATCCACTGATAAATCAGTCTAGTCCGGCTTCAATCTTCCCCCTGGGCTGACTTACATGCGAGTCCTACTGCTTGTTTTACACATACACACAGCTCCAAAAACAGCGACGGTAACCAGACACCTGGTTATTAAAAAAGCAGGTGGACTTGGAGGAAAATCTAGAGAAAATAATTGATGTCTCTAATAATATGTGGACCCAAAATGTCAACACAATATTAGTGAGATTAAAAAAAAACACAGAGACTCTTTCCTCGGCTTTTCAGCGAGAAGTGGGAACGCACATAAACATGACGTCAAACGGGTGTCTTTGAAGCCAAGTGTGAGAAATCATCCTAATGGAGAAGGGAAATGTTGCAGCAGTGGCCAGAACCAACATAAACTTAAGCGCAAATTAGCGTGCTAATCTATTTGGTTACACTTCTTTAAAAAGTTGGCCTTAAATATATAGTTTTGATTCTGTTTGGGGCTTTACGCTACACTGTCTCTGTTAATATTTCAAAAATCAGGCAACGGACCGAGCCTGCAGAGCAAAGACTGGCTTGAAACAGTACTACACAATTAACTAAAGCGCACTCGGTGAAGCACAAACCTCCGCCAGCTTTCAGTTCTCCAACTTATAAAGCTGCAGCCTTCCTAATAGTTGGGTTTCATTTTTTGAGAAAAGAGCATGTGAATGCAATGTTGTTTACCAGCAGAATTAAAAATCACACGTCGGATTTTTCCGCTGGCACACGAACGCATCATAATAGTTCCAGCTAAAAACGATAATCATCTAATTGCGGAAATCCCAGATAAACGCCAAAATTTAACCAACTGATTTTTGGTCCAAAGGCTATCTGACCGCTAAACTTCATCCAAATTTGTGTTGCTTTCTGAGATATCTTGCTAACAAACACACAGATAACAGTGAATTCCTTAACTCCTTGCAACTTAGATCGCGGAGGCAAAAAGGCAGAAACAACAGACTTCTCTAACATGAACATTTTAAGTGGTGATACTATGGTGGCTGTCGGGTCCAACATGATACCTCATGAGGAAGTGACAAAGGCCTGAAAAAGTCTCTATGTGGTGAGAAATGATGACATCCAGCAACAGAGAGAGACTGAGCACAAACTCCACTCATCACGTAGACCGAGAGAATCCCTATTGTTCTGTTAATAAGATGAATGTCAGGGTTACACCCCTCTTAGAAAGGGGCACAGCATCTGAGGGTAAACAATACCAGCTGGGCTTAGGCAGACAGCTAAACTTGGATAGTGTTTATAACCGTGTGTGTGTGTGTGAGGGAGAGAGAGAAAGCACAATGGAGAGGAAAGAGGATACACTTCTAAACATTCTGTATGTGACACCATGTCTTGCAAAATGACTACATACTGCAGTTTTTACCTTCCAGAAGCAAAGTGAACAGTCGGAGAGGGCGTCCAAGTCGCTGGAAAATGTCGTTATAGGAAGAAGGGATAGCGTTGGACCAAGATTCCCAAACAAATCTAAAGCGATAAAACCTCTGTGTTGTTAGCCAAAGGCATAAAGCTTCATTTATCTCTAATGGCTCAGTGCCTCAAGTCTCCATGTAAACCTTCTCTCCACTTCTTGATTTGAATGTCCTATCTTTCCCTCTAACTCCTATATATCCATGCTATTTTCATGCAATCACCTTCTTTCCTTCCATGTCTCTCTGATGATGTCTCCTCTTAGAGGTATGAACTGTCCCCTCAGTAATTGTTGATGCATCAAATTAGGAAAGTTGAGTGGAACTGGTGATAAAATTTTACAGATAACCTACAGTAACAGGAAATGCATTTCTTGACTAAAGGAGGTTACAGGCTTGGAGTCAGTGTCCAAACAAATGGTTAAATCTCATTTCACAGCAGCTCCAAAGTGGCTGGATGTTATGAAATATTGTCTGTAAATAATCTGTCCACCATGACCTCCTGTGTAGAAATGCATGCTGTCTGCTGTCATGTATAGAGTATATAGAGTATCCTGGAAACCTGTTTATTCGCTTCTACCCAGCTGATGGAAACGCACCAAATTTGAATATTTTTTTCATTTTTTTTTTTTTTTTTACAACTTTTCAAAAGTCTGTGTGAAATCTGCCTGACAGCTGGATGGAAACACAGCTTTTGGGTTCCCTCTCTTCGTTCTCGGCGCATTTCTCCTCTTTCCTCTCCTCCCTCCATCCCTCTCATCCCCGACTGTTTTCCTGTCAGTATCGTGTTTGGAGAGTCGGCCCGCGGGTCAGCCGAGGGCTCGTAAATTTGTCAGCGGCAGCGCGGTTGAAAGGGAGGCTACTTGCTAGGGAGTGTCGGGAGCCTCGGCCGCTCACGGGTGGGGGGCCTTTTTCTCACCGCGGCCCCGCGGTTGTTGTTTCAGGCACGTCCTCTTCAGAGAGACGACCAGCCTGGGAACGCACGAGGGGGCCGAGGGGGTGCAGCTTTCCCTGTGACACCGGTGTCAAAAGACTTCTTGTGTAACGAGGTGGGAACCCCGCACGTCTGGCATGTGCAACCGTTCATAAACACACCGAGAGCCCACAGCAAAGAACACGTTTCTCTCTAGACTTGCACCGATGTTCATCAATCATGATCGGAGAAATCCGATCAAAAGGGGAGATACAAATTCCTCCACTGACGGCAGCCTCGTTAGACCAGAATGCAATGCGGCACATTGCAAACACAACAAAACATGTTGCACTCTGGGTAACTCTTGCTTCTTCTTGTTTGGATAAAGAGTTTGCCCAAGATTTTTCACTCTCTTTCTGTTAATATCGCTCCCTCTACTTACATGTACTGAATAGGAAGTTGGAGTTATTTAATTGCATTCTGGGAAATGTAGGAAATCACCGCAGAGGCAGACGAGGCAGGTTGGGGGAAAACAAGCGCACCAAGAAAGAAAATTACACTGCTGCATCACAAAAGAACTCCTGAAATGCACTGAACAACATAAACTGGTGGCAAGAGGATCCAGTGTCCACTCACACACTCTCTCACACATCTACACACACACACACACACTCACAACACACACACCTCCTTCCTCTGCCCTTTCAAGGTCACTGCAGCCTTTAAATCACCCCTCATCTGTCCCTGGGCTGCTCACCCCTCACACAGCATCTGGGTGTGCCTTCTCTCTCTCCCCTCTTTCCTCCTTCACCTCTCTTGCTCTTCCTCTGTGTTTTTTTTTTGTTTTTGTTATTGGCTGGAGATAAATCCACCCCCCCC